>PIJE02000143.1:619042-645894 GCA_002895965.2 Coryphaenoides rupestris
TGGAGGTTTTCCGGGCACGTCCAACTGGGAGGAGACCCCGGGGCAGACCCAGAACTCGCTGGAGGGATTACATATCTCGTCTGGCCTGGGAACTCCTCGGGATCCCCCAGGAGGAACTAGAGAGTGTGGCTGGGGAGAAGGAAGCCTGGGGGGCCCTGCTTAGCCGGCTGCCACCGCGACCCGACCCCGGATAAGCGGACGATAATGGATGGATGGATGGATGGACTCTGCCATTGATTGATAAGCAGGCAAAAGTGGTGAGTAGTAGCCTCTGTTTTCTTTCATCTGTGTTAACTAGCTTACGATATATTTAAGTCATTTAAGTTCGTTTATTTAAGCTATTTTTTACTTTTAGTTTCACGGTGTAAAGGAGTAAATAAAAACATGAGTAACAAGAAACCGGAATCTCGCATCAAATCAATCGGCGGCATAATCTCAAAGGCCAGAAGAAGCCGACAGATGCAGTCGGTATGGCCACTTTTGCCACCTGAAGGATAACATACCACCGACATTTTGTCCCACCATGTCCAGTTTTTCTAGAAATAATATAAATTATATATACATAAATGTACAAATGTGTACGACAATGTAATGGCTTGGGGCGCATCAATATTATTGTTGCAACTCAAATGAATGAGTTGATTATCACAATTTCACTTTGATGAAAATAACAACGGCCATCAAACATAACCATTATATATGAACACACAAACTCACAGCTCCACAATAAGCACCACCTCAGCTCGACTCTCAAACACGTCCTTGAGAGCCATGATTCTGGGGTGCTGCAGTGCTTGCAGTAACGCCACCTCACGCTCCACCGCGCTCTTCTCAATGCCCAGTCTGCTGCATTGGTTCTTGCGGGTCTTAATGAATTTCCCGGCCCACTGAGTTCCTGTGGCTCGCTCTGTCACTGTACGCACCTGCCCAAAGTGTCCACTATTTAGAGTAGAGGAAGAGTGAATCAATATTGTTACTGTATACAAACCATATGATGCCTCCATTGATAGAAGACTAAGGGGCCGATAAATGTCCAATTGTCTTGTCTTGTTGGGGAATGTGAGGTGAGCTCATTATATGTGATGCAATGATTAAGTAGGTAATACAGACTTTTAAAACAAAAATATCAGTACAATCATGATGTTTAAGTGATGTGAATCTCCCTTTGATGGAGACAAAATAGTTGTTTTTCCCTTTACTCTTCTATTTTATATTATTATAGAAGGGTTTTGTGTTGTTTGAGGACCACATTTTCATGCATTGCCAATATTCAGGTTACCTGCCAAGAACAATGCCAATCTCATAGAGGTCTTCAACATTGTCATGTTTAAAGGCCATGCTGACGTTGCTTTTCCTGATTCTCGTTGGTCTTTGGTAGACTATAGAATCTCTCACCCATCAAACTTGTGCCTAGAAAAACAGATGACAAGTTTATCAAGAGATACACACAAAATACCTATCTTTAAGGCAAATATGTCAGTATATGCCAACATTTGATTATTTAGTTAGAATACTATAAATTGAAGTAAAACACGTTATTTCATTTAAAACATTATCTTCAATAATATAAATGTAGAGTAGCCAGGATACTAAAATAGAAATGGTTATTTAACCTTCTAGCATGTCTTTCACTCAAGAAGAAAATGTTGATCACAAGAAGTGGTCAACATTACATTTTTTATTGTAAACTGAGAGACTGATCCAGAATAGATAAAAGCTCAAGGAACAGCAACAAGGAGTGCAAATCCTACTACTGTGAGACCATCCTGATCTTGCGAGTTCACTTGCTTGGCATGTTTCTTTCTGCAGATCAGTCTGGCTTTTTAAAGCCCCTCTCAAAAATAAAAAATGTTAGGTCCAATCAGAGCTTGGGTGGACAGAGTAATCTAAACCATTTGATATGAAATAGAGAAGCACGGAAAGCTTTAATCAGAGGAGAATGTGTTTGCTTTACTTCTAACTGGATTTGGCAAGAGCAAGGACAGCAAGGGCACCACTTGATTTATTTAATCTCAGGTTTTAGAACATCGTAAGGCTGTGACCCTAAATCAATTGCTGCCCAGCCAAGATCAGACTTATATTCAAAACCCAAATCTGGATGGTCTCACAAGGGAGTAGATTCGTCCAAGACTACTCATTTGACCTATCGTTAAGCTAGTATTAGTTTTACATATGGCAGCCAATTAAGTGTCAGAAGTTTAGAAACATCATTTAGACACATCATCAACAAAACATTATTACTTATTTTTTCGTTCTACAAAGAAACAGATTATATGCATGTCTTTCTCCTATGACAGTGTTTAGCGATGTTGTTTAGCAAACCATTAAAAACACTTTATAAATGGTAATGACATTTTATTCTAACATTTTATTATTATATAGTACGGCAAATAGAATAAAGATGCAGATGGTCTATCAAGAAGGCCACATGTACAACTGATGGAGACAGTCACACCCAAAGTCAGTGTTTTATTGTCACATGTACATCATAACACAGGGCCATTCTGAACAGTGAAACTCTTGTGACATGACAAGAGAAGTGAAGAAGAGAGCTCTCGACCACCAATTTGCATCCGATCTCACCATCTAACAGTTCTTTCTCTGTAGAAACAGTCAAAGCCACCACTTAAGAAGAATACTGTCACACAAGGGAATGGAGGCTTATCCCCTCCTTGCATGGTTGAGGGGCTAGCCATACACCCTGCTGCTATCCCATCAATGTGTTAGGAGGAGTTTCAAGGAGATCCCTTTGCTGTTCAATACAGAGACACACAACTTGCCAATCTACAAAGAGCTGATCCATCAGTACCAACATCGACCCTGAATCAGCTGAAGCAAACAAACTACACCACATGCTCAAAGGGTTGAGAAGGATGGTTATACAGAAAACTAGGTCACTCCCCATGCCTTGAGATATGTACACACCTATACACAATCACGATGTAAAGCAAGTGCTGTATAAATTCAATTAATTCTTTTTATAAATCATTATAAGTGCAATAGACCCTTCACAACAAAATGTTGCACATGACACCAACGAACACCCTTGAGTTGGTCAGCTGTGGGTCAGGTGTGTGAGAAGGAATTCAACCAGAGAAGACTGCACCCTGGTCAACTTCCTAACCAGTCAGCCTATGGAACTATATTTAATCTCTAAGGAATTTATTTTGACTGGACAATAACAACACCAAAGACCTGGTTATAAAGTGCTGGTTATCACAGACACTACAAAAGATTTGTGCTGCCAATGAGAGATCAGCTACTTCCTGGTTGAGGGGGCGCCGGCCAATTGAGTGTGTATGGGAGTAAGTAATCTTTTGGCAAGCACCTGACCAGCAGCGGCTCTTTGATTGGCAGCTTCAGATTTGACCCACTCCCACTTTTATTGGCAGCAAATCTGTATTGTTTTCGTGTTTGCGTTCTTATGTGATTGGACAATTCTGGGGCCAAAGGATTATGGGTGGGAAATGAATGTGTCTGTAGTGCGTGTTGTGTTGCTTGTGTGGGGGTGACTTGGTCTACGCAGACTGACTGACCAACTTGACATGACCATGACCCAGACTGACCGAGCCAGCCATGGCCTAGGGGGTCATTGATGCAAATGTTGATTTGTTTTTTGTTTCCCCCCCCCCAAAAAAAAATTTAATCACCAGCCGCGACCGATTAGCAAGTGTAAGAGAGCTCTGGCGGAGGAGTCATCCAGCAGCGACAAACAAATTAATTATATATCATTAATATCAACAAGGAGGTGGTCATAATTTTGCCCCTATCATTGGAGGCCTTGCCTTGAACTTCATACATCTTTTTCTTACTTACTATAATTGACATGTGTTATTACAATGTGCTCATACGTAATAATTAGGGCTGTCAAGCTATTAAAAAATGTATCTAAAGTTCTGTGATGAATCTGATTAACCGCAAATTAATCGCATTTGCTTTGTGAAAACAGAGACAAACATGTCCACACAAGACATTCACAAACTGTTACTCTTATATGCTTGTATTGAATAGCAGTAGGCCTACTGACTAGTACTGCACCTCTACGGACAGCTTGGGTTATCCTCTTTGTATCGGCATGCCTTTGGTTTCACAACAATCTATGTATATGCAACAGAAATGTGTTCATACATGACACAAGTACATTTTTGGGAAACCAAAAGCATGCCGATACAAAGTGGCCCAAGCTGTCCATAGAAGTGCAATATTGTGTTGAATAAAGAGTTTATCACAATTAATCTGTAAAAATACCCACATCATTTTCTTAAGAAATAATTAATTTTAATTAGCATGTTATTTTGACAACCCTAGTATTAATAAACAATACATCTCTAGCTTTCAATATTTCAACGAGGTAAATCTGGTAACATATTAATTCATCACAATCATACGGCCATGAACCTTCTGAAGATCACCATCGCATTACTTACCTACCCTAATGGAGATGCAGACAAGCTGGTTCTGCTTTGATGCTGTTCTTGAAGACGAGTGTTGATGACCTATTCTCTACAGTTTCTTGGAATCCAGCAAACGTCGAACCTCTGCAAGTAACAAAAGAATACATAAATCAACAGGAGCAAGACTTCTTCAAATACTTGCAATGGCATTTTAGAGACATAGTACAGCTGTATCCTAACATTCAAATAGTCCAATCATCACTCAGAGAGCCCAGTCAACAAAAATTCTCTGTCAAACAATGTGTATTTAATTTATGTACATCATAATAACCAAATAAAATTATATTGTCATTATCCTCATACCAGTTCCGCGTGTTTCCACCTTCACCATCAATTACCAACTCATCAGCCCATTCACCTCCACCAGTTCCTGCATCAATCACTCCCTATATAAACTCAGCCTTTCCACACATTCACTGCAGACGATTGAGACTTGCAGTGGTTTTGACAGACAATACATGTGTTAGACCGGAACGAATATATGGTTAAAACTTTTCAACAAAATAATCAAAGGAATCTGACAGATGATCCTGAAAGAAAGACACGGTTGACAGCTGGAGGTTGGAAACGAGGACAACAAGAGTTTCAGAGATGAAGAAAGCTGTGGCAGCGGGTAGGCACAACTGTGTTGTGAATGGACCAGAGAGGGAAGATTCTGACATCGCTGATAGTGATGGTAGTATGGAGACAAGTCAAGTTAGTGAGAAAATGAGGAGGAAAAGGGAGAGTAACACTGCCGAGGTCAATACAAAGAAGGGTAGGAGCAGTGGAGGGTTTAGTGGAGGAATTGAGGAGAGAACGCAAGAAGATTGGAAGTTTAAGATAATATTGAGATTTGATGAGGAGAGGGGAATTCCGTCAATGAGCCTGGTGAAGTTGACAACCATTTTGAGAAACCAGATTGGGGATATACACTTGGCTAAGGTTTTGAAAGATGGAAATTTGTTGATTGTTTGCAGTAATGAAGAAAAGAGAGCGGGCCAGCAAGATGAAAGAAGTGGGACGGTTTAAAGTGGTGAGTACAAACTGCATTGAGAGAGGAAGTAAGTGGACTAAGGGAGAGATTTGGGGAGTACCAATCGGAGACACAAAGGAAGAAAATAAATCAATCAAACCTTAAAGGAGGAATTCTCAAAGGTGCTAGACGGATACAGGTAACTTGAGAGGGAGTGAGGAAAGACAGTGAATATGTGGTGCTCAATTTTGAGGATGAAAAGCTCCCAAATAAAGTGACTCTGGGCTTCTTGCGTTATAGCCTAAAGGAGTATGTCCCTAAGCCAATGAGATGATACAATTGTCAAAGGTTTGGTCATACAGGCAAGACATGTAAAGGCAAAAGAAGATGTGCCAGATGTGGGGAAGATCATGTATATGGGCAATGTAATCATGATCAACCAAAATGCTGTAACTGTGGTGGAAGTCACAGTGTGGTGTATGGTAAAGCTGTGAATCTTCACTGGCCTCACGATTCGATTCGATTACGATTCAGCTGTCCACGATTCGATTCGATTCGATTCTACGATGCATCTTGATGCATCTCGATGCAGCTCAATAACCACAACCTCTTTTTCAGAGCGCTTCTCACGTGTTTCTTCTAGCGCTTCCACATTCCTTCGTTGTGACGTCACACTAGCGCAGGGGTGGCCAACCAGTCAGAGACGAAGAGCCAATTTTTTTACTGTGTTACTGCAAAGAGTCACATTATACACACATGAACATCTCCCATCTCTTCCTCTCACACACACATGAACATCTCCCCATCTCTTCCTCTCACACACACCACAAATATTTGTAGCCACTGCCAGGGCAATAACATTTTCATAGTCTTATCTAGTTAATTCAGGGGTGCTCTAACGGAGCACCCCCCCCCCCTCCATCAGAACCGCAAATTAACGGACCCCCCCCATCAGAACCGTGAATTAACGGACCCGCCCCCCCCATCAGAACTGCGAATTAACGGATCCCCCCCCCCCCATCAGAACCGCAAATTAACGGACCCGCCCCCCCCAGAGACGCTGACTCGGAGCCCGTCGCGCGCCTCACGGTAGCGTCATTGCGCATCCTTGGCGCAACATCTGTGATAACGCGTTAACTTTGACAGCCCTAAAAAAACCACAAAATTCAATATGAACGTAAGAGCCATGAAACTAGACAAAGAGCCGCGGGTTGGCCAGGCCTGCACTAGCGTATCTCGTCTATTTTGATTATAAATTAATTTGAAACAATGGAGAGACATCGCGTCCTGGCATTGGCAGCAGCTCTCCACATGAGTGGTGCCTTCGAAAAGATTGTTGTGTGTAGTACAACTGGGTTGTCCATGACGGCCTGTATAAGGTTCTCCTCCGCCTTTGTTGACAATGTTGATATCGTATGTCCCGCCCCCTCCTCAATTTTGATTGGCTGACAAGAGAGACGTGACATTGATGAGCGCGACGCTTCTCCAAAAGTTGAACTATTTTCAACTCAGAGCACTGGGAGCAGAGCGACCAAAATCGCTGAACTTCATAGGGTTTGCATTGAAAATAGCCGCTGCCAGCGTTTTGGTTTTTTTTACATCAACGTTAGTAGGCTATAATCGATTATGTTCTGTCACTGCATCGATGCAGAATCGTACATGTCCGCATCGCGATGCATCTTAGAATCGAGAAATTTCCACACCCCTAGTGTATGGGGGATGTGAAATGATGAAAAGGGAAATGGAAATACAGTAAGAGTTCCAGGGTGTCTGCAGGTATCAAGAGGTTCATTGTAAGACTTTAAGACATTTTTAATGCCACCTAGAATGAAATTTAAGACCAAACTTGCAACAAAAATAGACATGAAAAGTGAAATATACACTCTTCGCAACTGAGTATGTAATATTGTCAAGAATGAAGTTAGCAGAAGTGGTTTTGGTATTCCACAAACCACCGGATGCTCTTGAAAGGGAGCAGTACGCCTAACTGGAGAAGACAATGGGCGATATTTTCAGGCTCTTACTCCAGTGCGCTAAGACAAGCGGTGTGGCAAATATGTGTAATGGAATGGAATGCTCTGTGTACTGCATGTGTACTGCATTCAATTCCATGCCACATTTTCGCCACACCACCTGTCTTATGCCCCTTTTCCACGGTCACGGTACGGCGCGGTACGGCACGGCACGGCACGGTATTTGCGTGTTTCCACTAGCACGTAGTACCTGATATCAGGTACTATTTGGTATCACATCTGGCCCTGGTTCCAAGCCAGCCGAAGCGGTACTATGACGTGACGTCAGCCGACTGCCTTCCACTGATTGGCCGACGAGTGTCGTCACTGGGAGCGTCATAAGCGCGCGACGACCGACCAGACATAAATAAACACGAGACTCGACCACACCACTTTTTAAAACCTGACCTGACTTTTAAAAATGAGCTCACCAAAAAAAACCACGCCATGGTCGGTCGAGGAGGTCCAGACGTTCCTCTCTTTGGTGGCCGAAGAGAGGATACAGCGGGAGCTCGACGGCACAACCCGGAACAAAAAAGTATTTAAATAAGTCGCCCAGCTGATGGCCAATCATGGGTACCACCGTACCCTCCAGCAATGCCGGGATAAGCTTTTTTATACGAAAAAGAAAAATGATAACGCAAGAAAAAAAATAAAACTGTTGAACCATCATTTGTAGTTTTCTCGTATATACCTTCTGTGATTTGTTGTGTGATCGGAGATATATTGTTACTTCTGATAAAAAGGTCAGGTCGTATTCGTATTGACGATATAGGAAGAGCAAACATTTAGCCAGCAAAATGTAACATCTGACAGCCAACGCACTTCTTTCATGTTTTATCAAACATGTGAAGAACACGGATTACAGCCAAGGCTTAATAATGAGCTGTTCTGTAGGGAGGATCATGGTTCAGCTATTGACTCCTCGTGTTGTCATGGAGTTGAAGTTTCATCAAGTTTCCGTTTTTTTTTATTACTGTGATAATGTGTTTTTTCTTGTTGGAAAATGTACTTTTAGTTGTCTCTAGTGTATCTTGTTAAGCACTGCTTGAACCCCCGCATCTGTGTGATAATAATAAAGGCTTTGATGTCCTTAAGAAATGGTCTGTTCTGGTTTCTATATGCATTGTCATACTAAATACATACTTTAAACTGGTTTGGGTTTATGTTAAAGCATTTTATTTGTTGTGTTGTTGTTGTTCTGGTCTTCCGGTTTTGTGTGTGGCTTGGCGCGGTGTAAATGACGTCACGGCAGTTCGCGCAGCCGTGTTATGACGACCCCGCCCACGTCAAGGAGGTACTATATGGTACTCAGTTGTAATGGAAACAGACCCGAAAAGTACCATGCCGTGCCGTGCCGTACCGTACCGCGCCGTACCGTGACGGTGGAAAAGGGGCATTAGTGCACAGCGCACTGGAGTAAGAGCCTGAAAACAGCACCCATTGGGCCTCAGCACCCAATTGGGCCTCATTCAAGTACAAATTTGATCGTAAATGAGAACATAAATGTGTAGATTAGATTTACAATTAATTTACATCGAGGTCAAACGTTTGATGAATGCAGTTCTAAATCAACATTGAGGCAAAACGACACTAATTACTTGAGTTTAAGGACATTTGTCCAAATGTTTATTACAGTGAAATAAGAAATTAATACATACATTTCCCTGTGAATGGTACAGTATGCACAAATTCTGTGGACAATAAGCCAGGATTGTATGTGACAAAACAAAACAAAAAACAAAGGTTGTCTAATGGTGGAAACGCCACTACAGCTTGTATCGGTCCAGACCCTTTAGCATTGTAAATGTTTGCATTAGGGCCAATGATAGGGCCCTGAACCTAGGGTAGAGGTAAACTTAACAGGAAGGGTTGGAAGGTAAGAGACATTATGGTATGTGCCTGAGTTCAGTTGACTTTTTCTCCAACTCTGCTTCAACCTCTTTCACCTCAGTGAGTTTTTCTTTGCATCTCTTCCTGAGAATGTTTGACTTGGTGATCAGCTGGGCCATGAGGCTGCCTGATTTACCCTCTGCTGAGTCAGGGAGGGGAATTTGAGGGAAGAAGCAGGCGAGAACACAAACTACAAAATAATCAGTCCAAGTAAATAAGGAAAATGGGAATGGGAATGGTTGATTTACAGAAACTAGTAACTTTCATAGCAGGAGTAATAAATGCTACAATGGAGGTTAAATCCAAAACAGAAAGAATACAAATAATCCTAAAAGCAGCAGTGCATAATCTTGATATCAGTGGGCTTACATGGGAAGAGGTGAAGAATTAACTCAGTACTCAAGCAAGACAGGAACATTCATGGGTTGGATAGCATTAATAATGGTCCTCTTGCTACAATGGAATGCTAGACGTTTGTTGGCCACTTTAGAATAGTGGGATATGCCTCTGTTAGGTATGACAGAAGGAACGGAGTAGGGGGAGGATGTGTAACATTTATTAGAGACAATATTTCATTTAGAGAGGTGAGTGTACGAAATGTACAGGAATATGTAACTTTAGAGATATGGACCAGTGAAGGAGAGTTTGTAATTATTAACTATTACAACCCCTGTAAGAAATTAGATTTAAGTAGGTTAAGAGAAATGGAAGGATTGGATGGTAATAGGGTGTTGGTATGTGGGGACTTTAATGCACATAGCACGCTATGGGGAGGAGTAAGAACAGATGCAAATGGTGAGGTAATTGAAGAAGTGCTAGAAGAAAAAAAGAGTGGTTTGTTTAAATGATAGAAGAGGGACTAGGTTAGATGTGCACACAGGGAACACCTCAGCACTAGATTTAACTTTAGTTTCTAGAAATCTAGCAGAGATATGTAAGTGGGATGTGTCAGAAGAAACAACAGTAGGTAGTGATCATTTTCCAGTATTATGTAGCCTATCAATACAAAGAAATAAGAAACAAGGATATTAGAAATTAGGAAAATGGGTATTTAGCAGTGAAAATGGGAAATGTTTAAATATGTTGAGATAGAAACAGTTAAAATAGACTTAAAATAGAACGTGGATATTGAGTAGATTGATTACTAAAAGCTGCTAATCAGTCAAGAAGTAAAGGGAGTAAAGGAAAAATGACAGTTCCCTGGTGGACAGAGGAGTGTGGTGAAGTAATGAATGAAAGGAATAAAGCTCATAGAATATTAAGAATAACTCATAACTTTCAGAACTTGATTATACACTATATGGCCAAAGGTCAGTGGACACCCCTACTAATTATTGAGTTCAGGTGTTTCAGCCACACCCATTGCTAACAGGTGCATAAAATCAAGCACATAGCCATGAAATCTCCACAGACAAACATTTACAATTCAGAATGGTTCGTAAAGAGCTCAGTGACTTTGAACGCCATGCCATCTTTGCCACAAGTCAGTTCGTGAAATTTCCACCCTACTAGATGTGCCCCAGTAGTGTTGTCACGATACCGAAATTATGAGTTCGATACCGATACCTGCCCAAATATCTTGATACCGATACTGAAACGATACCACGGTGAAAACCTAAAACATCAGGAAAAGTAGTGGAATAATGGATGACAGAACATGGAACTTAAAATTATTTTATTGATAATTCACTCTTTTGCAGGAATTCAGGTTACTTAGATTGTAACAAACATATTTTGCTTTTGCAGCTACTTTTTGGTAAGTGAACTAAGAGTTAACAGGAATGTGACCTGTTTAAACTTACAAATAATAATAATAATAATAATGTAAATAAATCAATTAAAATATATGTTAACACAGCTGCTGAGCTATATAGCTGTTTAAAATGTTTTTACAAAAATAAAGTTTATTCTGTTGCAGCTGCTGAGCTTTACGTTTAAAATTTATTGTAAATAATTTAATCAATGACAGTGTTATTAAAGCTTTTTTTCTGATGTCCCCTATACTTGAGTTTATGTGATTTCTTTGATAGTTAACGTTATATTTGCAACCTGATATCACACCGTCATGACTCAATGTACCTCCTTGGGCAAAGAGTATTGAAGGAATCAAAACTCTGGTAACAACTGTGTTGCCACCAGTTCTTTGCCTTGGGTCTGTGTACATCGTACTGAGCACATTGCCTTTAATTGCCTCGTCAAAGTCCGATGGTGAAACAAGTTTGCTTGTCACAAAATAAATCACTCGTTTGACTTATTTGAGGGCATGTACTGTAATTATGTTATCCATCACATTCGCTAACCTGTCGCTCTTTGAACTCTTTTAATATGTCGGGATGTTTGTCGGCGAGATGCTTTGCCAAGTTGGATGTGTTGGCTCCCTTCGCCTGCGTAGATTTGAAGCACCGTTTACAGACGGGCTTTGCCATGGCTGTCGGCAACGTAAGCGAAATATTTCCATATTTCGCTCCGTGCGTCCCTTTTGTCCACAAGCTGTGGACGGCTGACAAGACCGCTTGTAGTCCTCGCAGCAGCCATGTTCACTGTGTCCAGGCTGAGCACTGAGGCGAGTGAGAGAGGGGGAGGGCTGTTGACACGCCCACTGCAGGGAGTTGAAGCAGAGCGCTCAGCCTTCAAGCTTCACACACACACACTGCGCCGCTGTCAAACCCGCACATTGACGCAACTCATGTCATTTCTAAAGTACCGATACTAAATTAATGTGGTATAGCACCGTTTTTAACGGCAGAGTAGCGCGGTACTTTTCTAGTACCGGTATACCGTGCAACCCTATGCCCCAGTCAACCGTAAGTGCTATTATTGTGAAGTGGAAGCACCTAGGAGCAACAACAGCTCGGCCAGAAAGTTGTAGACCACACAAACTCACAGAGCGGGGCCGTCGAGTGCTGAAGCACGTGGCGCGTAAAAATCGCCTATCATCTGCTGTGTCACTCACTGCAGAGTACCAAACTTCCTCTGGAAGCACCATCAGCACAAGAACTGTGCATCGGGAGCTTCGTGGAATGGGTTTTCATGGCTGATGAGCTGCACACAAACCTCACACCATCATGCGCAATGCCAAGCGTTGGTTGGAGTGGTGTAAAGCACGCCGCAACAGGACTCTGGAGCAGTGGAAACGTGTTCTTTGGAGTGATGAATCATGCTTCACTATCTGGCACTCTGATGGACGAATCTGGGTTTGGCGGATGCCAGGAGAACCTTACATTCCGGAATGCATAGTGCCTACTGTAATGTTTGGTGGAGGAGGGATAATGGTCTGGGGCTGTTTCTCAGGGTTTGGGCTAGGCCCCTTAGTTCCAGTGAAGGGTTTGCTTAATGCTACAGGATATGAAGACATCTTAGCCAATTGGGCACTTCCAATTTGCACAGCAATATAATGTGCAATAGTACCTCTCAACATCATGTGCACTTTCCCCAGTTTTACGTGCAATATTATTAATATGACTGTCCAACATCATGTGCAATACTCTATCATGTGCTATATTATTATTATCATGCTGTCTATAAATACTATCTATAACACTACCTCTCATCTCCTCTCATCATCATGTGCAATATTCTTAATGTCATGTCCAATAACATTTCACTTCAATCATGCCAAATTGTTTGCCATCGGAATATCTTGCCTACATATTTGTATATTTTAACTGTAAATGTGTAAATCTGTTAGTTTATTTTTTATCATTGTTGTTTTCCATATTGTTTTATTGTACCGTATCACTATGTAACCTGGCACAAGAATTTCCTTCGGGATAAATAAAGTTCTATTCTATTCATGCTGTTCCAGCATGACTGTGCCCCTGTGCACAAAGCAAGGTCCATAAAGACATGGTTAGACGGGTTTGGTGTGGAGGAACTCAATGGACCTTTCCCTATTCAAGCGGCAAGTCCCACCTAGGGGTGTGGAAATTTCTCGATTCTAAGATGCATCGCGATGCGGACATGTACGATTCTGCATCGATGCAGTGACAGAACATAATCGATTATAGCCTACTAACGATGTAAAAAAAAAAAAAGCGCTGGCAGCGGCTATTTTCAATGCAAACCCTATGAAGTTCAGCGCTTTTGGTCGCTCTGCTCCCAGTGCTCTGAGTTGAAAATAGTTCAACTTTTGGAGAAGCGTCGCGCTCATCAATGTCACGTCTCTCTTGTCAGCCAATCAAAATTGAGGAGGGGGCGGGACATACGATATCAACATTGTCAACAAAGGCGGAGGACAACCTTATACAGGCCGTCATGGACAACCCAGTTGTACTACACACAAAAATCTTTTCGAAGGCACCACTCATGTGGAGAACTGCTGCCAATGCCAGGATGCGATGTCTCTCCATTGTTTCAAATTCCATTTATAATCAAGAATAGACGGGATACGCTAGTGCAGGGCCTGGCCAACCCGCGGCTCTTTGTCTGGTTTCATGGCTCTTACGTTCATATTGAATTTTGTGGTTTTTTTTAGGGCTGTCAAAGTTAGACGCGTTATCACAGATGTTGCACCAAGGATGCGCAATGACGCTACCAATGAGGCGCGCGACGGGCTCCGAGTCGTGTCTCTGGGGGGGGGGGGGGGGGGGGGGGGGCGGGTCCGTTAATTCGCAGTCTGATGGGGGGGGCGGTCCGTTAATTCGCGGTTCTGATGGGGGGGGGTCCGTTAATTCACGGTTCTGATGGGGGGGGGTCCGTTAATTTGCGGTTCTGATGGAGGGGGGGGGTGCTCCGCCATAAGACTATGAAAATGTTATTGCCCTGGCAGTGGCTACAAATATTTGTGGTGTGTGTGAGAGGAAGAGATGGGGAGATGTTCATGTGTGTATAATGTGGCTCTTTGCATTAACACAGTAAAAAAATTGGCTCTTCGTCTCTGACTGGTTGGCCACCCCTGCGCTAGTGTGACATCACAACGAAGAAATGTGGAAGCGCTAGAAGAAACATGTGAGAAGCGCTCTGAAAAAGAGGTTGTGGTTATTGAGCTGCATCGAGATGCATCAAGATGCATCGTAGAATCGAATCGTGGACAGCTGAATCGTAATCGAAACGTGAGGCCAGTGAAGATTCACAGCTCTAGTCCCACCCCCCCTAGTTACTGTTGCTATGTCCCCCAAGCTTTCCCACACACTCTGCAGCATGTTACCGAAATGTCCACTGAACAACGCCCCCCTGCTGATGATTCTCTCTCAATATCGCTGTATGTTATTCGCCAAATGCCGCTACTTTATCTAAGAGAGTTCTACAGAAAGGCCTGAACTATTTGACACAAGGATATATCCATGACTTTCTGATTTCGGACGGAGCAGATGCCAACATAAAACTTGATGCTAAGTGTTGGCGATCTATGCGGAAGACATAGATCGCCTCACAAACTCCACATTGAAATTTGTCAGGACTAAATCGTGGAGTCCTACTGCTCATGTAAAGCAGGGTGAGTACGTTAGTGATGTGTTTACAATGAAAATAAGCCTAAGATCTGCTAACTACTAGCTACAATGGGCTAATCACCTAGCTATGCTAATCACACGATGGCACGGTAACAATCTGGTCCTAGCGAAAAAACATTTCACTGCTCAATGTACCTGTACACTGAAATAGGTGACAAATAAACCTTTTGAATTTTAACTAATGAGCTAGCTTTGTAGCTTTTTGTGTCGGCGCTGCTGTAAATTGATGTGTGGAGTTGCCATCAAACCATTTGATTGTTGCACTTGTGAACTTTCAGTGTTTTAAGGTACATCATAAAAACCACTGCGTTCAGTAATTGCCTTATCAGATACAGCAACCTGTAAATACCTCGGACACAAAAAATGACAGAACCACTTAGATCACATCCAATCAATGCTTTGAGGGGTTGTGCTTGACTTAGTCACTATAAAGCTGACTCTGTAAAAGCCAGTGCAGATGGCACCTGGGTCTTACATTTGACTCCATCAATAATGACTAAAGTAGAAGGAAATTATTTTCTAAAGTTTTCAGGCATGTTTTTAATAATAATGTCTCTATGAGGCCATATGTAGTTGTCCAAATTTAAAATACATAAGCTCTATCCATTAGGGGTGTAACGGTACACAGAAGCCACGGTTCGGTACGTACCTCGGTTTTGGGGTCACGGTTCGGTACGAGTTCGGTACAACAGGAAAAAAGCAACAAAAATCCCAAATGCATAAGGCTAGGTTTCTTTTCATTTATTTTGAACAGACAGTAGTGCAAGTTATACTTAGTTCCACCTAGTGTCGTATAGTCCCCCCTGAGATAGTTGGTACAGCCTGGCCCTGTAGTGTATCAAGCAGTAAACACAACAGTGAACATACACTCTTGCATCGGTCATATTTCTATGTAGGGCTGATAAAAAAAACAAAAAGCAATTGGTCACAATCAGCTACAAAACTGAAAAGCATCTCTTATGTTATAAAAGTACAAAATAAATAGAATAAAAAATAAAACTTGTACAGTGTTTCAATTTGTTCCACTTAAGCTATATTTAAACATTCAAAGCTTAAGCCCAACCCTCCCAAAAAAGACAGAGGAAAACAAAACATGCTAGTAGGGAGGTACTGAGGTAGCAGGCCAGGTAGTATTTGCAAACTGGCAACTTTGGTAACTTCATTATAAAAATAAAGAACTCAAACTTTTCCATATACTGTATTATACAGTTAAATGTAAACAGCAAACATACACTGTCCCCATAGGACATGTTGTTATGTTGGATGACGTCAAACTAAAAGGTTCAATAACCTCCAAAACTGAAAAGCAGCTCTCATGTTCTGAAAATACTACTAAATAAATAATAACAAGGAGTGTTTCAATTATTTCGGCCTAGGGCTGATGCAAAATAAAAAGCAATACAGAACTGAATAACATCTCCTGGTGTGAAAATACAAAATATGTCAAATATGAGATAAAATAAAATCAGTGCCTTTAGGAGTAATGTATCACATTTGTGATTAACTTGTGAATCTGAAAGGTCATATGCATCTCTTAAAGGTACTCAGGTTCATCTCTCTTTACAGATCTCCATCGCCGCTGTAGTCCACTGAGAACCCGACATTTTCCCACACAGCTGATTTGAAAGTAGCAGGCGGGTCTTCTAGCTCCTGTGTCTCAGTTGCACTCATAGTCTTATGCCCCTTTTCCACGGTCACGGTACGGCGCGGTATTTGCGTGTTTCCACTAGCACGTAGTACCTGATATCAGGTACTATTTGGTATCACATCTGCCCCTGGTTCCAAGCCAGCCGAAGCGGTACTATAGTCAACGTGAAAGCGTCCGCTTCATCTTGTTTAGGTCTTCTTCTGCTGTTCTTGTTCCTTAATGGCGGTCGGCAAACAGCGTTTATGTGCTTTATCGCCACCTTCTGGATTGGAGTGTGACTCAGACGTATTCGTCGTATGGCTGCACGTACCGAACCGTGAGGTCCGTACCGTGAAGTCGCGGGACGAATACACGTACCGTTACACCCCTACTATCCATGTATTAAAAACAAGTCCTGCAGACTGCATGACTCCAAATCTCGATGAAACGCGCTCCCTGTAATCTATCTGGTCATTATTGCACGTTCCCCAAGCGCATCTAAGAACCATGTTGTTCTAACTAAATGTAGCACGTTCCCCAAGCGCATCTAAGAACCATGTTGTTCTAACTAAATGTAGCACGTTCCCCAAGCGCATCTAAGAACCATGTTGTTCTAACTAAATGTAGCACGTTCCCCAAGAACCATGTTGTTCTAACTAAATGTAGCACGTTCCCCAAGAGCATCTAAGAACCATGTTGTTCTAACTAAATGTAGCACGTTCCCCAAGAGCATCTAAGAACCATGTTGTTCTAACTAAATGTAGCACGTTCCCCAAGCGCATCTAAGAACCATGTTGTTCTAACTAAATGTAGCACGTTCCCCAAGAGCATCTAAGAACCATGTTGTTCTAACTAAATGTAGCTATAGTCTAATCTATGAACACAACAACGCGGGACAAGCTTTGTTTGTGGGACATCATGGCGGCTCTATTGCAAGGGGCGTGGTCTTAAGAAAACAGGCAATCTTATTGGTTATTATTCTCCGCGTGACTGACAGGATGGAAAGGTCCATTGGCCTGCACATAGCCCTGACCTCAACCCCATTTACATTTTTTCCGCAGATAATTGCTGACACCGAATGAGACATTTTGAATGTTGGACTATATATTTTCGTTACATATAATAAGCCGTTACTTTCTTTTTTCGGAAAGCCATTCTGTCTGTGTGCGTGTATGTGTGTGTGTGTGTGTGTGTGAGATGACGTCATCGACGACTCGGACTTTTTTTCGACTTCATTGGTAGAAAGGTCGTTGAAAAAAATCGGTAGTCGTGCAAGCCCTAGTGTATGTATGTATGCATGTATATATGGGTGTATATTTTCATGCGTGTGTATATATATATATATATATATATGTATTTTCCTATGCATGTCTATAAAGACATATCTTCCTGATACTTGTTACACAAGAATTTCACTGTTCAGAATGGCCCTGTGTTAAGAACATGTGACAAAACAATACAACTTTCATAGGCTATATTCCCAATTTCAAAATTCTCTAGAAAACACATCAGAAGCTGATGTTTTTTGTTGTACCTTTATTATACTGTGTTGTGATGTACCTGTGGCAAATAAAACACACAACCATGAAATGTGTAACTTGCAGAGAGTCCCTTACTGAGACCGTAGGCGAAATGTGTCATTTGACGGTAGCCGCTGAAGGTATTGTGGAAGTGAGCTGAAGCGTTTCTCGGATAAAAATGATAGCGACAAGAAATCATATAATAGTGTTGTTTCCATGAACTAGAGCATCTAATTAAGTTAAGATAATTTAAGATAGAACTTTATTAATCCCGAAGGAAATTCTTGTGCCAGGTTGCATAGCAATACAGTACAATAAAACAATAGAGAAATCAACAGAATAATAAAAATAAACTCAGATTTACAAATGTACAGTCAAAATATAAAAATATATAGGCAAGATAAGATATTCAGACGGCGAAAACAATTTGGCATAATTGAAGTGTAATACAGCTGTGATAATTAAGCTGCGTTGTGTCAAATTTTACGGAAAGATACAATCGATTCTATCAAACAATCAAACGTCAAGCCAACTACACGGCGCTACTTGGCAACATGAACGACACAGGATACATTTAATTTTCCTCACTATGGGAGTGCGTATTACTGCTAAAGAAACGAGTTCCCTCACGACACGCCACCATTCAACAGCGTGAAGTGACGTTAGATGCAAGCTTTATACGGAGAAACATTGTACTCACCAACAACACGACTCCAAGAGACGCATGAGTGTGTCGGATGTGGACACCGCGATGTCGTTTCCTAACAAAATGGTCACGGTTCAGTCCACGGTTCCGGCATGGTACTCCGACGCTCATCCGTAGTAAAGTCTGACATGGAATGCGGAAAACACCTCGGCCGGGTAGTCTACCGGGTTGGGACATGCTGCTGCGACAGTATCACCAGGAACCTCCCCCGTCACGCCGACGGCATCCGACTTCTCCAACTGCAGTGACGTTATCAGTTTCAAAAACCGGTTTGTAGGAAACCATGCGAACCGTATTGTGATTGATGATTGAGCCTACCACGGATTTTCCACGATAATGACACTAATGGAATGGACATTTCTAATGTCATTTACTCACGGCCCCAAAATATGATTCAGTATGCCAGTTACATGTCTGGATGCAAAGAAACGATTTCAAATGAATGTTTTTTATTTTTGCCCAAGTCGAGAATACTTGACCATATTCCCTGTGACCTTGCCATTGTTTCAAACACCATTTAGAAACAAATGTGGTTTCGGCTGAAACAGGTCACTTCCCATTGTTTGGTTGAAGTAGAAGGAAGTCTGAGGGGACCCGCCCGGATAAGGTAAGATGATGGATGGTATGATGGATGGTAATTATTATTATAAGTAATTATGGGAAGACTTTTTACTCCAAAAATCTGTACTTTATTTCACTTAAGACAATACTGTACAAGAAGAAATTACCCAATTTCCAAAAGTATACCAATAATGTCCATGTTCCCTTTACATGTTAATTTTCAAATGTAGTCTACTCGAAAAATGTGATAGATGTTTAAGGCCTCTGGGCTCGGCTTCTGGATTGTTCATGGGTGAACTGCTTCTTGTATAGACGTCAAACTTGCCTGTGTTCTGTGTGCTGTCATAAGAGCTGATCATACACATATTCCCCATCATACAATCAAAAACCTGAAAGTCTCTGCATGTTTAATTAACTTTTTAACGCCAATATGGGTAAATAAGGAAACAGAAAAATTAAGCCCCATCATCTGATGCCACCCCCCCCCCACAAACCTCCCAGAACCCTTATTTCCCAAATGCAGCAGCGCCTCTTCAGTTTTTCTTGGACTTCGGTGAGTCGTACTTCCGCTTGCTGGAGTACCAGAGAAGAAGGGGGATGCCAATAGAGGGAAGGGTCATCACGCCGAATGCTGCCCAGTCCAGCTAGAGAATGTGTAAAACAAATGTGTACATTTGAGCTGAATGTTTATCGGCCTGTAAGAGCTTAATTGATGACATTTAAAAAAAAAGGTACAACTTACATAATGAGGAGAGAAGCGTCTATCAAACTCTCTCTGAGCCAGAATCCCTCCCTGTCCTGGGGCACTGGTGTAGCCAACCTGTGAGGGAAAGACAGAATATAAAATGGATGTCTGTTTAAAGACCAATCTGAAAAAGTACCGTAGGAATTCTGGTGAAACATTTTGTTCCACTTTAATGCAATTTCTGGTTTTATTTGTTTGGTCTAATATTCTTATGGTTAGTTTTTCAGTTTCACTCTCCTTGGATAAGTTTGTACGTTAGTCACATGAAATGTTCTACTTGGAATATGGTAATATTTAAAATGTCACGTAAACATGTCTGCCTGGTTTCCCGTTCAGGGATTAAATTAAGACAGGACTAGGATAATTCTACTTAAATTAATCCAACCTAACAAATGGCTTTGAGACATTGCTTACTTGAGATTAATTAGTTCTAGACTACAGTCTCACACTACGTTAATTAAGGACTAGGTGAGGGTGCTATAAAAACCTGGTGTGGAATACCTCTACATAGGCATTAAGCAATGTGTGGAACTGGAGTTAGATATCTGACCGATCAAAGAATTTCAGTGAAATTGAAAAGACCCTCCTTCAAGCAAATTGTGTTGAAGTACCCCATCATTGAGAACAAACCGCATGATGGGAATGAAGAAGGCATGGACTGCCATCGAATGAAAATGTAACCAACTGGACACTCCAACAAGTTCAGGTAAGATTATTTATTGTTTGCCCAATTTAACAAAGTTAGTCAGTCAATCAGTCAACAGAACTGCTCATAGAATGTCTACATTGTCTTTCAAAGGTCCTGTGGAAAAACATGAAAATAAACAGTCGTTGCTTGTAGGGAGCGCTTCAAGACAGGTGGGTGGTAGGACCCCTTGGACCCCTTGGTTACACCAGAGAAGGATGAGTTGGGGGACTTGTTGACTGAGATTAATGAAAGCCATGGCAGCAACCCTTGGATGGTATCCCAGATGATGACCACTTTGACAGTTCAGGTGGGGGACCATTTCAATACACATTTGGTCGAGTTCATTCGTTTAGCATGTGTTATCCAACTCAATATACTATAATGTTAGTCATCTCTTGCACTCTCATAATAAAAATGATCTAATGACCTCAACTCAAAATAATCTACAGCTGCATTTTCTTTGTACATACGGAAACAACGCATTCTCACTCCCAACTCATCACATGTGGACGGTTGGGCGGACACCCCAACCTTGACGAGTTGCGTACCCCTTTAGTGTAATTTTTTCAAGGAGCTCCCTCAACCCAACCCCTCATTCGAACCCTAACCTTAACCCTAACCTCTAGCCTTAGATAAAACATCAAACTTCATATTGGTATTTTGTTTCTTATTATATCGGCCCATATTTGTCAGTCGGCTGACTCCATGATCTCACGTCGTCTATTTTCAACATTGAGGGAGCTCTTTGAAACTATATCGGACTACCCTGCGCGTTGAAAAATTGCGCTAAATGGGCAACTACCCTGCTCGTTGACAAATTACGCTAAAGAGGTACCCAACTCGTCACATACGGCCACTTGGTCAGTGTTCTGCCCAAGCGTCCATATGTGAAGAGTTGGGAGTGTAGACGGAAACTCATGAAAGTGGGTTGCTCCTGTCTATAAGCAACCTTCTTTCTGGTCTTCGTGGTGGTCTTTACTCATCATTGAAATAATCAAGGTGAACCTTGACGCAAACAGCCTTTAATCTGAAGTTAAACCTGCCTCTGGCCAGGCTTAATTTAAACCTTAATTTAGACCTGGATTAGCTCCAATATTATAATATTCCTTCTGGAAGGCCAATTGTTTAAATCAGGACTAGGGCAAGTCAGACTAATTTAATCCATCAGTAAAAAATAAAAATTCCATCAACTCATTTGTTTTCTGTGACAAACTTTTTTGTGACAAGATTTTCATATTGGGCAGGGGTTTTCCTGCATATGAAATTTCCCAAAACCAGCCCGCCTTGCTGTGGCGGCATGTTCAAACATGATTTCGCATGCATGTGTAAAATGCCTGCAGCGGAATTCTACAGTGGCTCCGACGTGACAGCCGCGGTGCTCATAGAAACTCTGGAGAAGCACATAGGTCTTATTCTGATGGATAAAAATAGTGTGGGGGCTTCTTAAAACAAAACTTTCTTCTTTTAATTGCAACCACGTGTAATGGCATTATCTATTGGTGCATAGCACCATTAGGCCTATTTTGTTAATAGGTGAGTGATGAGAGAGCATTTAATTAAAATGTAGGGTAATTATAGGCATGAATTTGGAAAGTTTAGTAGATTACTAAGATATAGCCTACACTATAAATCTATCAGCCTATAATGAAAATCTGTTCAGAATAAGACATGACATACTTGGGTCAAACCCTTGAGAAAAATTATATGGAAAGTGGGGATGCCATCACCAGAAGTGATTTGTGTGTGCTGCGCACTATTCTGACAAAGCAGGGCAGATAACACAATTACTTGAAATCAAGACTCAAAACATTTGTTCGCTGCCGCTTTTCATTAAATATCTGCATCTTAAATTTGTATTTCCATTTTCCATTGTTATTTTTGTTTTTACTCCTTGTCCATTACTTTTTTTCTTATTTTACTTTGTAAAGCACCATGTATGGCCTTGTTTGAATGAACGCAAATTCCTGTGACGCAGCTGTTGGGGATGAGCTTGATTAGGAACATGTGTTTGCTCTCCCTGCAGTAGGAAGCTTGCTACAGACGAGGATCCAGACCTGGAGTCAAAGGCGACTCCCTAAACCCGAAGAAGGCCCATGATTGTACCATCTGTTATGATTTGACATGCCAGTTATTTATTTATAAATTATTATTTAAAAAGCCATGTTGCATCAAGCCCGACTCCCATCCCTCCCTTATCGGTGACAAACCTGATCGAAGCCACAAAGTGGCATTATGGCAAGCAGAGACTTTGCTACATTGGCGCCCAAACAGGGCCCCGATAGATGGACACAAAGCGGTGAATCGGCGGTGGAATCTGCGATCAACACGGCTCTGCGCCTGATCTACCAGACACAGGAGCAACAGATGCAGGCACACACCCAACAGATGCGGGCCATATTGGACATGGCCGCGCACCAGGCAGAAGAATGCACCAACATGAGCAAGCTGCTGAGAGGGACTGCCAACAATTTGGCCAGAGGTGAAGACAGGCAGGAGCCCCAACTCCAGCGGCAGAGGTGGACCGGTTGCTGACCATCTTCCCTGCCGAAAATGATGCTGGGGGATGACGTGGAGGTGTTCCTCAAGGTCTTGGCAGAGCACGGCAGAGCTGTGTGGGTGGCCACACACCCAGTGGGCCATGCGCCTTCTTCCCCTGCTGACAGGGGAGGGGCTCTCTACTGCGCACGGCTTACCGGCAACAGCCTGCTCACCCTACCTGGAGCAGAACCCTGCTGGACCAGGTGGGGCACACCGAAGAGGGCCACTGACCTCAGTTTTCTCTGGCCCACCAACTACTGGAAGTCGCGGGACATTCGCTGCTCCCGAATGAGAGAATCTCCCAGAAGGTGGTGGAGGAGGTGGTCCGGGAGGGCTTCCTCTGGGCCATACCCCCGTCAACAGCCGATGACTTGCCACAAGCTAGCTTCCCTTGAGGGGGTGATTAACCTCGCCGAGGACCACCTGGCACTCCCACCACAGACCTGGGCGAGAGTGGCCAGGCTCCATCTCCCCATTTCCGACAGGGACCGGGATCCTGGTGGGCGCCTGACAATAGGGCGCAGGCTCCCCGACACCTGCCCAACCCCTCTTCCCACCCTGTCGCACCAACCCTCATGGGAGTTACCGATCCAACCCAGTCTCGGCCTCGCTCCCAGGGCACCCGCAAGGAGCCCCTCATACGCCCGGACCAGAGTGTGGGCTCTGCAGCCGGCGCGGCCACAAACAACACGAGTGCCCAATGATGGAGATGGGGCAGGTGGTGCAGGTGGCCGCAGCGTCAGTCTCTGGATTGAAGGTACCAGATACCGGTAAAGGTACAAGGAGGTATATGCCAGGATATATCAGGTGTTGCTGGATTCGGGGAGTAGTCAGACCCTGCTCCACCATAGCCTGGTTTGGCCTGGGCTCCGATGGATGCATCCATGGGGATGTGACTATCCACTCATGACCTTAGAAATCCGACACAAAGGGGAAAAGCAGAATTTAAGGGCTGCGGTTAGTTACCGCCTCACGTGTCCCCAGGCTTGAATAGTTTAGTAACATGGCTGGGGGATGTGCAGTCATGACTGACAGGGATATGTGGAATGCGTGCTGTGCTCGTCAGTGATAAGAGGTCGCTGGACGCAGTCCCGGAGGTGGTGGTACCTGACGGAGCCTCCTCTGGGCATTTTACAGACTCCGGTATTTGCCCCCTGGAGAAGACGTGTGACTATACTCAACGATGCAACCTCAACCATGTGATAAAAAGTGATTGTCAATTGGTATGCCCCGAAGCGGTCGTCATGTTCCACCAATTTGTGATAATTAGAGGGACAGGTTATATAGGGTGAGTCGTGACACCCAGTCAGGAGAAGAGGCGAGTCAATTGCTTGTTCCAAAAAGCCACCGGGAATTCATGCAGACGTGTGTCAGTGGTGGCCGTCCTATCACAAATGTCAGTTCACCAACCCCCCGCCCATCCCAAAAGCCCCGTTGCGGCCGCATCAATTAATAGAGATTCCCTTTAAAAGAATTGCGATGGATCTCGTCGGGCCATTAGACCGTAAAGCACAGGGGTATCAATTTGTCATCGTAGATTATGCAACTCAGTACCGGGAGGCAGTGCCCCTACGCTCGTTCTCGGCAAAGAGCATAGAGCAGGCTCTGTTCAAATGAATCTCCCTCGTTCTGACGGATCAAGGCACCTCGTTTATGCCACGCACCCTCCGCGAACTTAAACGGTTATTGGGGATCACATCAATTCGCACCAGTGTGTACCATCCCCAAAGAGAATTTGCTGCAGGCCCAAGAGCGTCCATAGCGCCTGTATCATAGAGGGACTCGGCTGAGACAATTCACACTGGAGATAAAGTATTTGCGCGCCCAGTTCGATAACCTTCTTAAACTATGGAACAAGGAACGCCCGGTTTGACTGGCCGCGTTGGTAATTGAGGAAAGTGAGCTGCGACCGGAGGCCCAAAAATTAGCGCCGTTCACGCCGGTCCGTTCTTAGAGCCATCTTTCTCCGCAGCAGAGAACCAAGGTAGCCTAGTTGGAGCAATGTTTTGCAGACATTGCCCTCATTTAACACCGCATCGAGACTCCCCCTGGTGTGTCTGTTAGGTCGTGTCTGTACAGATTACCTGAAGACAAACGAAAAATTCTGAAAAGAGATTAAGGCCATGCAGGAAATGGGAGTAATTGACATACCAATTTAAAACCACCCAGTCGTTTGGGGCCCCAGCCACATTACAGCGACTCATGGACCGGGCGCTCCACATGCATGCTGAATATTCTGCGGCTTACCTGGACGATGTCATTATTCATAGTGACACCTGGCAGCAGTATATTCGGCAGGTGGCGGCCGTCCTCGAGTCGCTGTGGTAGGTAGGGCTCACTGCCAACCCAAAGAAGTGTGTAATTGGAAGGAAGGAGGTACGACATCTGCGGTAGCAGCCTGTCCACGGCCTGAGACGAAAAAGCAGGTAAGGGCGTTCTTAAGGATGGCCGGCTATTACCGGCATCCGAAAGGGTGCCTCAGATCCAGTCCAGTGGACTGAGCAGTGTCAGGTGGTGTTTGAGAAGGCTCTTTGTGGGGAGCCGCTCTTATTGACACCTAAGTTTGACTCCCCTTTTGTTTTATTGGCCGACGCGTCAAACGGGGCTGGCCGCTGTCTTGTCCCAGGAGGTTGACAGGGGTCTCCCGTCCGGTGTTGTATTTCAGCAGAAAGCTTATGGAGCGGGAGGAGAGGTACAGCACGGTGGAGGAAGAATGTTTTGCCATCAAGTGGGCGGTGGGCGCCTGACGGTACCATCTCCTGGGACGCACCTTCACCCTCTGTTCAGACCACGCTCCTCCCGCTGGCTTCACCGCATGAAGGACACCAACCCGCAATCACATGGTGGTATTTGCCCCTACATCCATTTAGCTTCCAGGTGGTCCATAAGCCGGGGACACAGATGGTCATGGCTGAAGTTGGCTGCCGGCCTCAGTCGGGCGGTGGGGATGAAGTGTGAAGTGGCGTGGTTTAGCATCGGCAAATTAAACAAAGGGGGCAGAATGGCGAATTCCTGAGATTGACACAGCCGTCAGGGATGAGCTTAATTAGGAACATATATATTTGCACATTGGTGTGCAAAAAAAGTCTGCGATAGTTTTCACCAATGTACATACATTGAAAGTCAGTTATTTTATACAGTCCATGTGCATTACATTCATGGATCCATCAAAATTGATTCACAGAACCTGAACCCTGATTGGTCAGAAGCAGAGAGCGGTCTACAATCTAAATCGCCTCTTACAGAGGTCAGCGCAGTTAACCAGAGCAGATATTTTCACTGAGCATTTCACCCACGAATAGTTGACAGGAGACTACAAATGTTGAGTCAAATTGGTGTTTTGTATAAAGAAGAGGAAGTATAAACTCAAAGGAATGAAGGCGAGTAAGTAATGAAACAAAGAAATAGGGATCAGCTGGGTGGAACTAATCTGCTCCCGCCGCGTTCCTACCCGGCCATAAAGAGGGACGGACTCAGTACCGACAAGCGCACATTAAACCACGCAACAAACAAAGGTTGTGTGAACTGATGCTTTAAGACGCCGCTGAGACCTTCAGCAAAAAGTGCAGAACCTGATCCTTCTACAAAATCCGGGTGGCAGCCGGTAAGATGAAGAACTTTAATGAACAAAGAGACTATTTTTTCCGCTGAATCCTGCTGCTGCTTGTTGGGCTAGCATTAGCTGTAGCCACGGAGACGAGCA
>PIJE02000144.1:13215-123215 GCA_002895965.2 Coryphaenoides rupestris
TTTAACACGAAGGCACATGTCTATTAACGTTCCTTAATGGTTCCAGTATGTGCAACACCAGAAGCCAAATGCTTCACGTAGGACGGTATTTTGGATTGAATCGACATCCAGACACACACCAAAGCGTCGCCTGAGTTTCACGCAGTGTGCCTCTCCGGTGCCCCCCAGAGGTCGTTCCACGCTCCGCGGTCTCTCCACTCACAAACATGTCACTTCCATTATTTGTCAGGAGAAAAACCGCGAAAAAACCGTCCCGCTGCTTGCTGATTAGGTCGTGAAATATTGACGTAACTCGCCCCCTTGAAGCGGGGGTGCCGGCGCACGGCAGGCGTCGTAGCGTCGAGAACTCTACGCCCCGGGGTCCTGCTGAGAGCCGTGACCGACTTGTTGGTTGTACGTTTAGCACCATTTTTCGTCACCATTCTTAGCCGAATCCCTCGGTGTCATTCAGACTTGTATGAATGTAACAGGACTTAGGTGTGGCAGTAGAGCATATTCAAACAAAAAATGAAAACAGAATGAGTGAATAATGAATCTTAATACTACTTTAATGTGAATGAAGCTATCCTAATCATGTTCAAAAACATGTTATTAGCGGAACAGAATAGCAGTTTCGTATTTGAATTGAAATCCTTCCTCTACACCGGCTCCAAGAAGTGCAGCAATCCAAACTACATTTTAAGTCACAAAAACACGTAACATTTTCAAAAATGGCCACAAGACGCTCGCGGTCCAAGTTGTTTTGAGACAAAAAAACACAAACAAAAAGGAAAAGGAATAAAATACGGAGGTGAGAATGGTTGGGGAGACGCTTTTCTGCAGAGAACTTTGAGGGAAATAGATAATTGCCTTGACTGAAAATTACGACTCACCTCCCTTTGTTTTCCTATCGCTCTCTATGTCTGTGCTCTCGTCGTCTGTTGGTCGTCATTACCGGTCGCGACACGATTTCGAACCCCTCGACAGACCCAGATATGTAACCTGCATCGGGACCAGCCTCTCAGATCAGATGGCGGGCTGATTTCGGGGGGGTGTGTCTGCGATGTCCAGAAACTGAACCGGCTGGGACTGGAAAATCGGGCTGAAATCGCCAAGTGTGAGTTGGGCTTAAGACGAGTGATGAAATAACAGACAATCACTCATTTGTCCGAAAGAAACAGATGTATCTTAGTCAGCGGCACAGCACGCACTGTTCAGTATTGTATCTCATGGCGGTGGATACGGGATATCAAGATACAAGTACATCGGGGTGGGTGGGTGGGGTGCGGGGGTGGTGATGGTGGTGGTGGTGGTGGGATGGCGGTTGAGTGCCGGTGCAGCTGGGGTGTGCAGTCAGTGACTCCTCTTCGCACGCCCCTGCCGACAGAGAACAACAGAGCAGATTGTCGAGGATATATGGAGGAGGGTCCAAATGTCAGCTGCGTGTGACGCGACGCGCGGGGTGTGTGTTTTGATCCGACGAGAATACACACGCACACCCACACACGCACACACGCACGCACACACACACGCACGCATGCACACATGGCCGCGCACGTGCACACATCCGCACACACACACACACACACACACACACACAGTATTCCCATACGCGAGTGAACAGGTGTATTAAAAGCCGTGTGTGTGTGTGTGTGTGTGTGTGTGTGTGTGTGTGTGTGTGTGTGTGTGTGTGTGTGTGTGTGATAGTGTCTATCTCTATTAGATGAAAAAGATAAAAAGCTTAGAGAATAGCCGAGGCGCAGGTGGTGTGTACAGCTGAACAACGATATAAATCACGAAGAAAACTAAAATAGAGATGTTTTGCGCCGGGACCGTACATTTAAACTATCCCATTACAGTGGGCGGCCTCCTATATTTCACACTGGGGTCCTGAGTGGTGGGCCCTGGGTGTGCTGACCTTCCAACCCCCCCAAGGGTCCTCTAGAGGGGATCCGTCACCACCTCCAGACCCTTCACCTTCCCCCCTGGTCCCGTCCCCCGTGCACCACCACGTGTCCGGGAGAGTCTTAGAGTAAGATGTATAGGATCACCCCCTCGTGGACTGATGACCCTTAAGCACATTAAAACGTGCTTTTGGACCGTCCGACGTCGAAGGATAACTTTGCGGATGTTCCCACGTCATCTCGATCTATCCACACGGTACAGATCGGGATATAGCGAGAAATATGAGAGCGCTCTCTGGGTCTCTCGGTGCAAACACAAAACATTAAACATTGTTCATTTTGCATATACATTTAAATGTGGGAAAAGTGTAATAGATCTTTGAGCATCCCAAACACCTAGACCTCCCAGGGTGAGAGAGGTGAGTGGGGTGTGCCTCTCTCACTGTCTCCTCTTTGTTTTGTATCTCCGCCGTCTCTTACACACTGTGTGTGTGTGGTGGCGTTCTTATCTCTTTCAAGACCCTCGAGAATGTTTGTCTGTTATTGCTGGAAAAAGGAATATATATTGCACTGGAATAACGGCGTGAATAAATGTACAATAAGACCTGTGAGGCACCTGTGAAAACAAGTGTGGCAGTAAATGGGGAGTTGGGTGTCGTGCCTTCATAAAGATCATATATATCACGCGTTTACATATTTACATTTACATTTACGTTTAGGTCGATTTGGGTCGATACGTTTATCCAAAGTGACTTACAATGAGTACATTTGTTGAAGGACACAAAGATAAGAATAGAGTAGGTTTCTAGCACTCAACCAGTTTCATAATTGCTAGGTAGCCTGCATAACACATTTACATTTACATTTACATTTAGGGCATTTGGCAGACGCTTTTTTACCCAAAGTGACTTACAAAGAGTACATTTGTTGAAGGAGAGGCAGCAATATATCACTGTGATACCTGAAGATAAGAATAGAGCTGTTTTCGAGCGTTCATATTCACGAGACGAATAGAACGAGTTTCATAAGTAGCTGGGCAGTAGCTGGGCAATTCATAATAGCATGGATAAGAGCAGAAGTGCCATTCTGAGTGCACATCTAAGAACACACTATACGCTCTTAGATGTTCTTAGATGTACTCAGTCTCATCCCACCACCAGCAGAGAAGAGTTGGGACTCGGCAGAGCGATGTCTGCCTGTTTTTAGTGCATACATATTTCATACGATAAGGAAATTCACTGGCAAATGCAGACATGGCAAAGATTGACGTTTTGAGACACAGAACCAGAACCATGTCCATCACTTCCGTCTCTCGTCTGTCTCTCGCTGAGCCGCTCACACGCATTGCAGAACGTCGTCAAAGACCAAATCAAAAGCCGTATATATACCAAAAATACACTCACGTTCAGCTATTGATAGTTCATTGTGACTCGTTTACACCTCCAAGGGTGATATATTGGGTGTAATTTGGCATGTCAGATGAAGATTAAAAGGAACTATAGCAAATGTATAATACATGACAGTGATTACAGTGTTACCAACATATGTAAAACATTTTTTTTATAATTTACGGTTCGTATCAGGCAGCTGTCAGCGTAAAAGCAACGTCGCCTAAAGTCACCACCTGCTAATCCCTCAATTGTGTCAGGGATTAACCTTTCTCGGAGGAACGATTGTAAATTATGTCGAGTTTACTAAAGGTACAACGAGGGTTAACACACAGGGTTCACAGGCCGCATGTACAACCTGCGGAGGGGAACGGCCGCAGGTATTCACTCTCGGCTAAGCGATTCAGAGAAATATAAGTTAGCCCAGCAGGCCGAACGAATGCTTTCTCGAGAAACAACGCGTGGCATGCGAGGGGGCGTGGTTTAGCGCCGACGGGGGGTGAGACACGCCCGAGATTGACGCAGCTGTAAGGGACGAGTATAATTAGCCTGATCATATTTATTTGACACCTGTTTAACCCTGACCCACAGTAAGAGAGGTACCGGGTACGGACGGAGCTGCCGGACCCGACGCGAGGCCGACTCCGCAAACCCAAGACGCCGACTAGAATCTGTATTTGTGTTTCCTTTATTAAGCCAGTGGGCGAGCCTAATTTGAGATTAAAGACGTTGTTCCGCATTATCCCGACTACGATCTCTCCTTCCCGCTTGAGAACCCGACTAAGCCACGGAATGTGGCGTTAGAAAACGTTAGAATAGAACCGTTATAGAATCGGTTACGGAGCGTCTATTTTTTTTTCAATCCCTGTATTACAGTACACACACATGACTCTCTCTGCTCTGCTCTGCCTGTCTTGGTTGTGTCTTCAATAAAAGCTCGCATCCGGTCAATGTGTCCGGAGCAGGCCCTCGGCGCCTTATGAAACACGTTCTTTGCCTTTTTAATTGATTTGCTGCAACATCTGGACGCAATATGAGCTTCCCCAACACATGTTACCCAATACGCTGTGGCGTGCACGTATTGGGGCACATTGGGGCTACGGAGGCACCGTCTCACACACGCAGACACATGCATGCGTGCACACACCACTCACGCACATGCACGCACGCACACACACACACACACACATGCCCACATAAGCACACATGCACACACACACACGCACATGCACATGCGCACACACGCACACACACACACCCAACCACTGATATTCAATCAATGTGTACTTGTCTCGTTTTAAATTTATTGACCTCATCCTGTGGCTCATCATCCATCACGGGGTGTCTGGGATCCGGAGGTAATGTCTGAGAGTCGGGCCCGAGAATGACCTGCATGTGGCCACCCGTGTCTGTGGGACACAGCTCCGTATAGCTATGGCTATTACCTCGGATTATTCACGCCCCCACCCCCCCCATACTGTATGTCTGTCTGTCTCTGTGTCTGTCTGTCTGTCTGTCTGTCTCTCTCTCTCGATCCGTCCGTCTGTCTGCCTTTCTCTCCATCTGTCTGGCTGGCTGGCTGTCCGTCCCCCTGTCTGTCTGTCTGTCCGCCTGTCTGCCGTTCTGTCTGTCTGTATGTCTGCCTTTCTGTCTGTCTGTTTGGCCTTTCTGTTTGTCTGTCTGTCTGTCTGTCTGCCTTTCTGTCTGTCTGTCCGTTTGTCTGTCTGTCTGTCCGTTTGCCAGTCTGTCTGTCTTTCTGTCTGTCTGTCTGTCTGTCCATTTGTCTCTCTCCCTCTCAAGAATAAAATACTTGAGATTCAAAGAGCTTCCTTGGCATGAAAAGAATAAGAATAATTGCACTATCTCTCTCTCTCTCTCTCTCTCTCTCTCTCTCTCTTTCTCTCTCTCTCTCTCTCTCTCTCTCTCTTTGTAGTCTCTCTCTCTCTCGCCCTCTCTCCCTCTCCCAGTCCTCATGAACATAGAAGCACACCTGGTGAGGAAATCTGTACTTAAAAAGCAAAAAGCAAATTTAAAGGTAGATCCAGCCCCCAAAGAGACCTCCTGTGATGTTTTTGTCCATATGACTACTATACTACACTATACTACACACTATACTATACTATACTATGCTATACTATACTATACTATCCTATAAGAAACATAAATAATGTTATCCAATTCTGTTATTCTGGTGCTGTTTCTGTAACGTCTGTGTTGAGGAGAGGGGTATAGGCTGGACAGTGAATAATGTTAGCAGAGAACATTTTATTGATGTTCAATGTTCTACATTAATTATTTACACCATGTGTTCGCCGGAGCGAGGAGCTCGCCAGCAACTAATCAGGGCTGGATTTGTTTGAGTGTTTTGAATATGGCGGGTTTTTTTGATCGTCTAATTCGAAATCATGGTCCAATGAATTCAGAAAATAAGCAATTCTGCCAAGCCAAGTTTGAAGTTTCCCTAAACGCAGCTTGTTGGTTTGATAATTAGTCAACAGAGCATACTTTCAATTTAATGACGATGCTGGCTGCCAGGCTTCTTCACTGTGTGCGTGCGTGTGTGTGTGTGTGTGTGTGTGTCTTCTACTTGTCATTAAATATATCTCATTAGAAGATTTCGCGTTACCAACAACAGCAAATATAAATACCGAAAGTGAGATTTATTCCAAATATATATAATTTTTTAAATACTGATGAAGTGGGGGACATTTGTGAAGACACGGCGACACATTTCACTATAAAAAGGGCTGCATGTGCGAAAGCATCTGCCCAACAGCACACACACACACACACACACACACACACACACACACGCACGGACGCACGCACGCACACACACACACACACACACACACACAAACAGGCCAAAATGATTGCTCCCTCCCTTTTAACTTTAAATGTAGGCCACATGTAAAATTAATTCTGTGATATGTGTGCGAGGATCGTCACTTCGTCGTCTCAGATGTGGGATTATTAATGTATTAATGCGCGGCTGAGACGCCCGAAGCGCTTAGCAGCATGCGGACAAAGGCGGTTCACCGTTCATTTATTTTAATTGCTCTCCACCTGCTATGATAATCAGGCTTTAAATAGGGAAATTTCCATTTTCAATTAAAGCCTCCCACCGCCTCTGCATGAGAATGAGTCGTGTTTGCGGGCCTATTATGAAACAGGATGAAAACTATTTCCACTTGTACCGCTCTGCACTTTTGTTCCGCCTACTCCATGATCTCACGAGTGTCTCAAAGGCGGGTGTCAGCCCCACGCCGCCGCCGCCGCCCGCCGCCGCCCGCCGCCCGGGAACACTGCCTGCAATTGGATGGTTCTCGTCTGTCGTCGATCGGCGTTGCCCGACGATCCAACAAAGACTTCCGCGCGGCGAAACCCCCACGTTGTCACCGAAGTGAGGTGATTAAGACGCTCGTTAAAAAGGCGGGCAGTTAAAAGACACGTGCTGTTCGCGAAGCTGTCGACGTCTACAAAATAAAGTGAGAGACAATTTGGTTTCAATTTTGGTTGTGTGTGTGTGTGTGTGTGTGTGTGACAGTTGTGGACGTGGCGATGCTATTTGAATACACCCACAGAGTAGACAATGACGAATCTTCATTAAGCGTCTTTGGGTTCCAAGAAAAGCGGGATAGATATCAAATGCATTATTTATATTCTTATCCATGGTCTTATTAAGTACTTCTTTGAAAACTCCCTTGATGATTAAGAGACTTTTGAGACTGTAACTGTGGGGGGCCATACAAATAAAATGTTTCTCTGTTTTTTTCCCCCCATTATTTTTCCATCTCTCTTTGTGTAACAGCAGCACATTGCCTCCTCAATCTGTTAGGTTGTCTCTGGGGAACAAACGTGTCCACAGCAACACCCGGGAAGCAGCGAGATTACTTGACGTCAGTCCTCCTCTCTTCAGTGATACGCCGACCGTCTACTGTGGCGACGGTGGGCCCAGACTCCAAACCACAGCTTTGATTTCCTGTTGCTGCAGAAAAAAACCCGGCAGTGTTTATATGTCATATATATATCGTGCTTTTCCATTCTCTACACACACACACACACACACACACACACGTGCGTGCACACACACAGATTCACACACACACTGAGGGTAGCAGTATATCAGTCGCTCTTTTCCATTTTTTTCCATTTCCCTGTAATGACATTTTTCAAAGTGATGTTTTGGCCGGTAAGGCAAGCCAATACCAAGGCGGACACAGATTAACAGCACAGAGGTACAACGCTTAAACGTGGAACGCAAGGAGAGCGCTGAAGACAAACCGCCAACATAACACTGGCACACAAACTGACGAAAATAGACGCGCGCAAGGATGTGAAGGAATGCACAAAGTCCATCCGCATTACACCGAAGCTCAAAGGGAAAAAAGAGATGGATTCATTTTTTTCACAGAGAGGCAACACAGCAACATATGGCCCAGACTTGCTGCCAGATATGTGGCTATTGTGTAGCTCGTGAGGGATACTTCATGGACGTGTGCGTGCCTTGTACGCATACGGAATTAACAGAATGCGTGCAAACTGTGATGAGCTTTGAAGCCCTTAACTCAAACGGTAATGAAATGTGATATTAGTTCCACGCAGTTCATTTGCAATGCGTCAGAAGAACCATGGCGGCGTGAAGATAAGCCTCGTGCGTTTTCCCATGGTCTTCTGACTTGGACACGAGACCAAAACAAATGCAGTAATTGCTCGTTGATTTCAGCATATGTTTTCTGTTTCTCTATTACCCTAAAAAAAAAAAATGCAACCAGTGGTATCATCATACAGCTCCTCGATCTCACAAAGAAATGATTAATGATTTGCACACAAATGAGCAGCTTTGTCCGAAAGGAAGAAATTTTAAATGAGGGTACACCAAAGCAGAAAATCCAATGTAATTATCCAATGATTGTGAATAATTCATTTTGGATGGACCAAGATCAAAGTTACTTAACCAAAGGCTGCTGATGACTTAATGAAAGTGTTCACTTGTGTACATATATGTACAGACAAATAGACAAAAAAAAAAATCATACCAAATACAGTTGAACAAATTGTTTTTGTGCTTAAGTTTCAGACTTGCTTCCTTGTTATTTTCATCAGAAAGTGTTGAACGCGTAAAACACGAGACAACAATATTTACATGTCTTCTAAACACTTCTAAAAACGAGGGTAACCTAGAACTTATAGGTTAACTATTAGTTTTATAATGAAGAATGATGAATGCTAAGTGTTACTGCTAGTGCTAGTCCTGGTGATAAGTTGTTACTGCTGGAGCTAGTGCTGGTAGCAGTGCTAAGTGTTGGTGCTAGTGCTGGTGTTACTGCTAGTGCTGGTCCTGGTGCTAGTGTTACTGCTGGTGCTGGTGCTAGTACTGGTGTTAGTGCTAGTCCTGGTGCTAGTGTTACTGCTGGTGCTGGTGCTAGTACTGGTGCTAGTGCTAGTCCTGGTGCCAACTGCTGGTGCTAGTGTTGTGTCGACTGTCTGAGAAGGTATTCTGTGACATTCTGTGAATGTCAGCATATAACAATGTATATTTTAGTACATTGATTTATATGTGTATTGCTCACCTGGATATTTTTGCTGTATATTCCATTTCATTTTATATTTCATTTACTTATTTTACATAGAAATTCTATTTATAGTTCTCTTTCTATTTTGCATAGTTCTATTTCTATTTTGTAGTTATATTGTATTTTGTATTCTTTTATAATTACTGTCGGTTGTCGGGCGTTTTGCACAAAAAGTTTTTCACTCACTGCTTATACTCACGTGTAAATTGTGAAGTGACAATAAAATACTTGAAACTTAAAACTTGAAACTTGAATTGTGTTCATCAAAAGTGCCCAATGACAAATGGGTCCTTTCTACAGCACTTGCTGCATTATGACACTGGTAACGCTTTGCCCCTATGACACGATGTCAATATATAATGCAAAATAATGATATACTTACACCTAAGTAAACACGAAAAGCATTTGGTGAATGCATACTAGATCCTTAGTTAACTGTAGTTAATTCTTAGTCGTTCATTTAACATTAAAAGCTAATTCACCCTCATTGTAAAGTGCTACCGCTACACTGCTTAACCCCGCTGGCCTACAAGCATATTTCTCATATGTTCTCTTCTGTTCCTTTCTGTCACCCTACTCTGTCCTTTCAGCTTCCCCCTGTCAGTCTGTCTGTCCGTCCGTCCGTCCGTCCGTCTGTCCCTCTCCCCTTCAGATGCTTTCCAGACCCTCTGCCGTATATTTGTATTTTTCTTCCTCTTTTAATTTTTTTTACAACCACCATTTATCTCTGTGCCGCCGCGTTCTGCCTTTACGTGACAGAGGTTCATATCTCAGAGAATAATTCATGGGCGGCCATGAATAAGAGATGGCCCGGGTTTCCCACTGATGCCGCCGCGCCACGGAGCAGCCCGCAATATTTGGACAGAGGAGGATTGAGTGATCAGTGTTTGCCGGCTGGTTGTTGGCAAACATGTGCCAGTGAGACAGGTGTTAGGGAGTTCCCTGGGGGTGGGTGGTGGTGGTGGTGGTGGTGGTGGTGGTGGGGCGGGGAAGGCTGCAGACCAGAGGAGACCGGAGGGGCCCGGATCGCAGAGAGAGAGAGGGAGAGAGAGAGAGAGAGAGAGGGAGGAACGGGGGAATAGAATAGAAGAGAGGTAAATGCAAAAAGCCAAGATGGATTGAGGAGAGGGAATACGAGAATGGAGAGAATGCGCAAAACTCCCACAAAGGTGGAAGAAAATAACAACCGAGACGAGGAATAAATGAATGAACCCTTTTCATTTGTACACTTATTCTGCGATGTTGTTCTGTAATGCAGGCTTGTCTTTCTCTGTAGTTTTTATTGTTTTATTGTCTGTATTTGACTTCTGTGTTTGCACCCTGGTTCGTTTTTATATGTATGTTATCGTTTTTTGTTGTTGTTGTTTTTATGTTGTTATTTCCTGTTTTTAGCTTTTGTTTATAGCTATTTTTTCTCATTGTGTGCATTGTACAGCGCCTTGTAACCCTGGTTTTGAAAGGCGCTTTATGAATGAAATGCACTTACTTACTTACTTATTTTTATTTATATATTGTGTCGCGTTGTCATTCCCACTGTCCTGCGCTTCCGGGCCGTACGTGACAATCGCCTTTCCCTTCTCTTCGAGGCTATTTTGGCCATGTTCAAGATACTTTGACTTTGACGCCGAACGAAACAATCCGTCTTCCTGTCACAAAAAAAAAAGCCCTTCGCACCTCAGCTTGTTAGATTTACTTTTCTCTGCAGAGGCGCGCGGGTAACGGGAACGCTTCGCGGGGAACGTGGGGATCGCTAACCTTGATCTCCTCCACGGAGACGCACACACCCCGACACGTCCACGCACACGCCGGGGTCTCGGGTGTCTGTCACCTGGCTACGGGTTGGCCTGTTGCCCCCCCCCCGGCCCCCCGCGCCGGATGCCCGTGGCCAACGTCACGCGGGGGGTGTTGATGAGTGAAGAGAGGCAGCAGATGAGGCCCACGTCTTCAGACACACGTTTTCACACGCTGCGCACACACACACACTGTTGAAAAGGACATTGGAAAAATAAATGGTACAAAATAAAAAAATCCGCATCACACATCACAATGGAGCTATTGAAAATAAAATACATACATACTACGAATACTACTACTACTACTACTGCTACTACTACTACTACCATCACCACTTATACTACTACTACTACGACTACTACTACTACTACTACCACCACCACTTATACTACTACTACTACGACTACTACTACTACTACCATTACTATACTACTACTACTACTGCTACTACTACTGCTACTACTACTACTACCATCACCACTTATACTACTACTACTACGACTACTACTACTACTACCACCACCACCACTTATACTACTACTACTATGACTACTACTACTACTACCATTACTATACTGCTACTACTACTGCTACTACTACTGCTACTACTACTACCACCACCACTTATACTACTACTACTACGACTACTACTACTACTACCATTACTATACTACTACTATGACAACTACTACCATTGCTTACGCAAGGGGGTGAACCCAAATGTAGAGATCAGACTGCAGGCAGGCTTCGAAAGGAAGCTTTGCTTCGTGAAAAAAGGCAGACAGATGCAAACCTATGACAAACAAGGAACAGACTTGCTCAGGAACACCTTGGCCCCTTCCAGAATCCACCTGCAATATTTTATTTGTTGCTTTGCTTGCAACGTGTCATTGTAAACTGTACGTTCGTCTCCATCCCAAATTAAAAAGGCTGTGAGTAGTCGATTCTGTGGTCTTTTACCGTTGGGACAATCAACTTATGTCACTTAATCGAGATGTCTTAGGAAAATACATAGAAAATACAAACGTACACTTGTTGGTAGGGCTTTCTAAACGGGAACACTCCTTGAATTTACTTATTTAAATGACAGCCGCCATTTTGTGCCATGGGTATTTCAATAGTTTCGAAATGTTGTTTATTATTACATACATTTATTAAATTCAATATAATTCCCGCACATACTATGACCAAACTCATGAATTTGAGGGCTGGCCTGGCGAAACAATTTAGCTTGAGTCCCAAAACAGCAAATAATCACAGTTATTATATGAGCCGCTGGCTGGAGTTGTAACTACAGTTCTACGCATAGTAATTTTCTGACGACAGTTACTGTGGCAAAAGTGGACCCGAGTGAAACGATTTATAGCAAAAATGCTCCGGTCAGATTGACTCACGGAACCGGGACCGTTTTATTCTTGGGAAGCTTTCTGGTTCTAATAGAGTAAAATAACTGCAGTGGAAAAGTTCCATAGCGGGGGTTTAATAAATGCAATAATAAGTGCAATTAGCAGAGTCGGTAACACTTGCGAGCTGTCATTGATGTGATTGATATCCCACGCTGCCGGGATATCCTTCTCTCCTCACTGTGGGAATCTCTCGCCAAGACGGGAATAAGTTCACTACTTGTTTCTCCGTGTGCCCACATATGGAAAGAAAGTGTTCAGAAAACTCCTTAGAAAACCATTATCGGAAGAATGTCCCCAGCATCAAAAAAACAGCTGTCTGACAGTCAAAGTGTTCAATAACAATTTATGACTGCTGCTCAGATGCGAAATCCAAGAAGCACGACGATATGGCAGCTGTTTCATTCTGATGTTATGGACACAGGTCTGTCCGGCGCGCACACCGACCGTGGCGTGGAATCTGCGGGTATCGGTTTCCTCCATGGAAGCCGACCTTCATCGGAACCCAGACAGACACTACCTCCTCCTCCTCCTCCCCCCTCTCCACCCCATGCACACACATGCTCACGGTTGTCTCATCTGTCCATCAGAGAAGAGAGGAGAGGAGAGGAGAGGAGAGGTGGAGAGGAGAAATGAAGGGAGGAGAGGAGAGGAGAGGAAAGGAGAGGAGAGGTGGAGAGGAGATGTGAGGGGAGGAGAGGAGAGGAGAGGTGGAGTGGAGAAGTGAGGGGAGAGGAGAGGAGAAGTGAGGGGGAGGAGAGGAGAGGTGGAGAGGAGAAGTGAGGGGAGGAGAGGAGAGGAGAGGAGAGGAGAAGTGAGGGGAGGAGAGGAGAGGAGAGGAGAGGAGAGGAGAGGAGAGGAGAGGAGAGGAGAGGAGGAGGAGAGGAGAGGTGGAGAGGAGAAGTGAGGGGAGGAGAGGAGAGGAGAAGAGAGGAGAGGAGAGGAGAGGAGAGGAGAGGAGAGGAGAGGAGAGGAGAGGAGAGGAGAAGAGAGGAGAGGAGAGGAGGAGAAAGGAGAGGAGAGAGGAGAGAGGAGAGAGGAGAGAGGAGAGAGGGGAGAGGAGGAAAGAGGAGGTAGGGTACCTCCACCTGGTCTACCTTTGTATGCCCTGTCGACGGTCTTGCCTTCCTGTGCATGTATTGTTCAACTTGTATGTTATTGTATGACCTAGATGTATTGTTTTAATCTACTTGTTGTGTTAATGTATTTTCTTTTGCAGCCTGTGCTTCTGTTCTATGATGTTATGATTGTCGCGCTTCGGGTTGAGAAAAGTGTGTTGTAAATAAAATTATATATATTTCTAATTATTGTTGTGAGAGAGAAGATGAGAGGATAGCAGAAGGGAATAAATAATAGGATAATTAGACAGAGGCCTAGTTCCAGATTATTCGTTTCTGCATAATGGCTTCAGCCAGAGCTTTAAACTGTGTTTCTGTTTGTCTAGGTGGTACCGAGTCGATCGTTTACTCCAGTTCTGTACTATCATTAGAGATCATTAGAGATGCATTACGTTACCTAAATAATTAAAATAAGATCTACAGCCTAATTTCGTCTACAATCCCACGTTACAATAGTCCCATAAATCAGTGAATCAGTTCAATATTGTTCAGTACACCATGCAAAAAAAAAAAAGAAAAAGTGACTGATTGTCTTGTATCCCCGGAGCACTGAGCATCCTGCACACCACTACGAGCCCCTCTAATCCAAGGACACAGGAAGTTGCTGATGACAAACTGGTGCCATTGTAGCCAATGCACCACAGGTGTGCAGCACCCACTCCAATCAGCCTGACTCGGGCCAGGTGAGGCTGCTTCAACCAGCCACCAACCACACACACACACACACACACACACACACACACTCCACAATCCCATCTTCTTCCACATGCAGACGACCCAATGATCAAACAGCAGTTATATAAAACCATCCCGTACAGTTATCCATGGTGTGCATTAGGCTGCGGGCCATGCTTCAGCTCTGCTCTAACCCTCTACAGCACGACGGCACAATAAAATAAACTCCATGAACGGGGGAAACATAAAATATACACACACTCCCATTCCCACCCACCATCCACATTGTCCTATAATTGAGCGTAATTATAATTTGATATAAATGTAATCTCAGTTAGTGTTATGGGGTACTGGGTACTCAGGAAGGGTCGCTATAACTCTTCGTTCTCTCCCCCTATAGCCCGCGGCTAAAGTAGCACAGGTTGGGAGGCAGCGTGTGTGGTTGTGTGTGTTGTGGTGTGTGTGTGTGTGTGATGTGTGTGTGTGTGTGTGTGTGTGTGTGTGTGTGTGTGTGTGTGTGTGTGTGTGTGTGTTTGTGTGGTGTTGTTGTGTGTGTCTGGCCTATTTAATCTTATCTTATGTACTAACTAAACTGGCATTGTGGCAAAAGTGCACATTCCTGTACTTAAGTAAAAGTACAACCATACTTGTGTTAAAAAAGCCACTCTGTATATAAGCCCATATTATTTCACTTTTAACTCAAAGTAAAAGTAAAAAAGTACAGGCTCCTGAAAATGTACTCAAGTTAAAAAAGTAAACTTTTTCGTCTGTTTTGGTTCAAAGCTAACAGAAACCTCACGTCATAATTAAATATAAATATAATAATAAAAGGCGAATAGGACTTAAGTTTCTACTTCTATTGCCTTGCTTCTGAAAGTATTCAGCATGAACAACAAAAACAAAGTGGACAGACAAAACAAGCTCTATTTGCTGTCTCCTACATAGTAGATGGATGACCTCGCCTCTCCATAGGCCCTTAAGGAAATCACACAAATGATAATGTTGGAAATCAGTCTTGGGGCAAACCATTACAAGGGGTAATGCCTATACATAAAACTACAGTAAATATAAACATAACATTTCCTTACCCACTTAAAAAGAATCGATAATTCACCTCAAATGCATTAAAACGAAAGTAACGAGCCTGCTTTGAAAATGTAAGAAGTGGAAAGTACAAGGTATTGTGTGGGAGTCAAAAGTAAAAAGTCGTCAAGAAAAAAACACTTAAAGTAAAGTACAGACACCTGAAAAATCTACTTAAGTACAGTAACAAAGTATTTGTACTTTTTTACCTCCCACCTCTGCTGCATATGAATATGCGATGGGTCACGTGTCCATGATGATGTGTAACTGTGAGTGTGTTTGATGTCTTAACGGGACCACAGTATGTTGTGAAGTAGAAGCGTGCTCCATCATCGGCGCCTTCCACGACGAGGCCCTCAAGGCTTCAAGCAAACAGACAGCCGCGGGAGTCCCACGCCTGTTTCATTTCCTCCTTAAACCCTGACACACACACACATACACACACACACACACACACACACACACACACACACACACACACACACATAGACACACACACACCACGGCCTAACCGATGACTTTCTGCTCTCTCCATCAGCTGTGATCATCCTTTCCCTATCTCTTGATCGCATCAAACGAAGCGCGCCGCCACAGGCCGCTGCTCCGTGTTCCCGCCGGCGCGACACCTCTCATCCCCGGGGCCCCCGGTAATAGCTCCACTGTCACATCACCGCGGACGCCTTCCCGGTCTCTTCCGCTTCACGACGACGGGGCCTCTTTCCCGCCGCTGAATAGCCAATTTAAATGCAGTTCACTTTACACACACTTGAAACGTTATTAATGGGATAAAGGAGCCGAAGAAAGGCAGCTGCAAATAGAATATCTTTGCCGCACGGGTGAATTTATTCAGGATTCAACATATTATAATTATTACTTCTTCGTCTTCTTCTTCTTCTTCTTCTTCTTCTTCTTCTTTTTCCATTTTCCCTCTCTGCAGAGGCGGGGACGTGTGTAATATGCCAATGCTCGTTTCCAGGGGTGAAGGAGAATAATCAGCAGTAAACACATTTCATTTGAAAGGAGACAGTTCACTTAAAGAGCACACACACCACACACACACATCACACACACACACACACACACACACACACACACACACACGAAAACACACACACACAGACAAGTGCACAAGGGCACACATGGGGACAAAATATTTCCTATTTGCCATCCAATTCTATCGGAACAAATCCTGAGTTTGCTCAAATATGTAAAGCATTTCACAATCACAATTACACAATCACTCTTCTTAATCATAATCTTAATAGGCTTTTACTTCTGTTTCTTACTCTGTTAAGTTCTTTCAATATTGACAAATTCCAAAATCTATTCCTTCCACACACACCTTTGTGTCTGTGTGGACTTAGGATTGTATAGGTGAATGTGTTATCCTAGTATAGGATAACGCTGTACATGAATCTACATTAATGCAAATGTGCACTGAAAGGTGTGCGTGTGTGTGCGCCCGTGTGTGCATGCGTGTGTGTGTGTGTGTGTTGTGTATCTGTGTGTGTGTGTGTGTCTGTGAGTGTGTGTGGGTGTGCGCACGTGTGTGCATGCGCATGTGTGTTTTAGACACTGACTAAAGAGTTGAAGGTTTAAGCAGGAGGGGGGCTAATGGAGGCATAGAGGCCTAATGACTGTATAAATGCCGTCTTGGATTCAGCCACTTCACAGAGTCCCCAAGGTGAGGACTGAAATGAGCTGAAACCACTGTAATCCATAACCCAGTGACTTTTACTGTACTACACACACACACACACACACACACATTCACCCACACACACATACACCCACACACACACACAAGATTGCAAGTGCAGACTGACAGAGGGGAAAATATTTCTAGAGATATGGAAAAGGAAAGAACAATATTCCAAACATATGATTAAACAAACATATGTGTGTGTGTGTGTCTGCATACACACAAACACACACATACACACACACACACACACACACACACACACACACACACACACACACACACACACACAGCAAAATGTGAACTAAATATCATGTATAAATAGCAACAGACAGCATAAACATGGAAACAGCAACAGACAGCAACTGGTGCATTAATAAGTGAAGCATACACAAACACACACATACACACACACACACACACACACACTGTTATTTGAACTTGAATAGATGCAAATGTGTCCACGGGGGCTCACAAAGGCGCACAGGTAGGCCTGCTGGAGAGACAGTTTCCTGTGTGACCGGAGGACAGGACGGCTGGCTGGTTGCTGAGAGAGACATCATCAAACCAGCGGCCAGCCGAGGCTTCAGCTTTTGATTATGAGGGCAAGAAATTGTGCTGAATGCACTTCTGCATCAGCCCACGCCGCCGGGCTCGTCGCTCGCCAATCTGATGGACTGAATCAAATTAAGATGCTAAGAAGCCAAGTCTAATCGATACGGGTTTGTGTTTGATGACAATGTAGAATAAGGCATGGAGTCCGGATCGCATTACCTGTAATGCAGAGTGAAATTGAACTGAGACAACAATAGCAATTGACTCGGCGGCAATAGTCAGTTTGGTCTTTCACTATTCCATTTATAGATACAGTCTGATATACGTAATAATATATATATAGTCGTGTGTGTGTGTGTGCATGTGTTGTGTGTGTGTGTGAGTGTGTGTGTGTGCGTGTGTGTGTGTGTGTGTGTGTGTGTTGTGTGTTCCATGTGCATGTGTTGAGAGTGTGAGACAGAGAGGAGAGAGAGAGAGAATAAAAATGAAATGTGTAAAAGGGAAATCCTTGAAATCCTTTTCAATAAAGATGAATATCTGACGACGGACTGTGTGTAACTTGAAGCAGCTTTGACATAATCCTTTGTCAGAACATAAAGGAGCTCCTGTGGCTTTAAGGCGCCATGCAGGCAGATCTTATTATAAAGGCTACTTGCGCCCTCTTCTGTATGTTCTCGGTGCCATAGCCTCTACACGCTCTGTAATAAAATAATAATAATAATAATAATAATTTAAACCATCAGTCAACATTAACGATGACCCACATGTGGGCTTATTGTAGATGATATGCTTTGGGTTGAATCGGCCGTGTTGGTGTGTGGACATGGGGGAGATACTATAACAATTTATAGCCTATATCTCAACATTATATATCTGTGACGCAAGGTGCCAGACGACTGCTTTCATTCACGCCGTTCACTGGGTTGACTTTAATGGACACCAAATGTTCGAGGTTTGTGTTTTCCAGACCACATACGAGCCCAGTACAGTGCGCACAGTGAGTATTTATGGTGACGCGTGAACACACCGTGGGGACGACGACGGGCGTCACTCTCTGGCTCAAGGGACCCCACTGAGGCGCTCGAGTGGAGAGTGAGGTACACCCCCCGGGACCCCTCTGCTAAACATTCACTAAGTTACAAGGATCCATGAAAGAATGTCGGTGTATATTATTATTATTATTATTATTATTATTATTATTATTATTATTTATTATTATTACTAATAATCGTAATCGTAATTATAATAAAGGTGTATTATTATAATACAGATATTTCATAATTATTTAATAATTATTATAATTATAACAATTATTGTTATTATCGTTGTTGTTGTTATTATTATTATTATTATATTGAGCCAAATAATAATAATGAGAATAATAAATAATAATACAAAGTATTAATACTACTAGAAGTAGTAGTAGTAGTAGTAGTAGTAGTAGTAGTACAGTGGTAGCCTAGTAGTAGTAGGATTAGTAGTAGTTGTTGTAGTAGTACAGTAGTAGCCTAGTAGTAGTAGTAGTAGTAGCAGCATTATATATATAATATATATATATATATATATATATATATATACTTGTATGGATCACAACTTTGATTATGTCACACTCTGCCTTGAGGGATCCACTATTGCCCAAAGCTCCTGCGTCGAAGAATCTTGGGTGTTCTGCTTGATCCTAACGCTTTCTTTCGATCAGCATGTCAAAAGTATCACCAGAACTGCTTTCTTTTCATCTTAGAAACATTGCCAAGATCAGGACCAATGCTATCCCGCTGTGGACGCAGAGACACCTCATCCATGCATTTATATCATCCAGACTGGATTACTGGTAATGCACCGTTCTCTGGCCTCACGAGCCTCTACTACAAAAAGCCTCCAGCTCGTACAGAACGCTGCTGCTAGACTTTTAACGAGAACTAGGAAGTTTGACCACATTACTCCTATTCTCACTTCCCTCCACTGGCTCCCAATAAAACGCCAGATCAGACTTTAAGGTGCTACTTCTTACCTACAAGACCCTGCATGGGTCTGCACCATCGTACCTGCAGGACCTTATTGTTCCCTATTGTCCTTCTCGGCCGCTCCGGTCCTCAGGAGCTGGCCTTTTTATCAATTCCAAAAGTAAATAAAAAAATCTGCAGGAAACAGGGCGTTCTCTTATCGAGCACCCTATCTGTGGAACAGTCTGCCACCTGTAATCAGGGAGGCTGACTCTGCTGATATATTTAAGGCGAGACTAAAAAACCCACCTATTTTACCCTCGCCTTTGGCTGCTAGGAGAGCCCCTCAGCTCTAATTACAGCTAAATCAACACTGTTAGCACTAGCCTACCCTAGCTGCCGATGGGTACTAGGTCTGAGGATACTTGTATGTTCCCTGCTTACTGTGCTCCTCTAACCTTCATGTTGTCTCCATTATCTAGGGTGCTGCTGTGATCATGACTGGATACCTGGCCACCTCACCTGACGGCTACCAGCTTGCTCTCCAGCCAGCACCCCATCATAATATTACTATTTCATTTCTTTGTCGTTATAATTTGTCATGTTTTGTTACCCCTGTTTTTAAATGCCCGTATGACACCATTGCACTCTGAACCGTCCCTGGAAGGAGGGATTCCCCACTCTGAGGTTCCTCCTCGAGATTTCTTCCTTGTTAATTAAGGGAGTCGTTTCTTGCCCTTAGGGGGGCGGGGCTAGGGGGGTGTCATAAATCACGTTTGGCCCATAACAATCTGGCCTGTAAAGCCCTTTGAGACTGTCTTGTGATTCAGGGCTATACAAATAAAATTGAATTGAATTGAATTGAATTGAATTGGAATTGAATTGAATTGAATTTAATTTAATTATAATTGTTTTATTATGTATTATTACTATGTTATGATTTTATTATTATTATTATTATTATTATTATTATTATTATTATTATTATTATTTCCTATATCAGCCACAGTGCAACACATTCATCATACAAAGCTGGCATTTCCTGACTGATGAACAAAAAGTAGGCGATGGTGTTAGTGATACAATAGTTTTTCTGGTTCTTTGCCTCATGGCTGGAGGTCAGGTCAAGCACATCTGGGAAATCATCCTCGTTTACCCATTTAATAATTTAAACCAAAATATGTCTGGCACTGCGTGACCGCTGTTGAATACTGAGGGGGCCAAAGACAGATTGTCTTTAGTGCATTTGCATGTCACTGATCCACTGATGCATAAATCCAGCATATTTGTCTGTACAATACATTCAAGTGATTTAATCACTGATACACTGCTCCCATATCATATATACTGTATGTATATGGTGTGTGTGTGTATGTGTGTACGTATGTGTGTGAGTGTATAACTTACCTAACAACAATATTCTAATATATTTTGTCTTGACATTGTCTTGTCAATGTTTAGAAATAGCCTAGTGTTATTTGAATTTCTGTTGACATGCCCCTATGCCGCTATCCCAACCATGCAACCACACAGAACACTGTCTATGGAAGCAGTCCAACCAGTGTTTCTGGTCTGGCTCATTCACACCCACTCACTTTGTATTTGTACTGGAATCAAACACAACCGGGTTGTGTTTACATCGCAAATATGGCCAATATCATACAGGCGTTGAGATCGTTGGGGATGGATGAACCAGATGATAGAGAAGCACAACGTGGGCTACTATAGAGTCCCACGGATTTCCCGCACAGGGCATCACAATAATTAAAACCAACCGATACTAAAATCAAATTTCCGGGACAGAAAGGCAAGTCACCTTAATGTGATCAACAGCAAATGTGTATTTCACCAGTCTTAGTGCTGATTCATTTCAGTGTGTGTGATTTGCTCTCTAAAGACCAAAAATGTCAGCTTCCTTCAGTGAGGTAATTAATAGGTTTCAACAGATACCCACGTACATTTTTTCGAAATGTACATATGCACTGAGGGAAAGGGTAAAGGGTAGATATGGAGATTTGAGATGTGGAGCAGCATAGCATGAGGAGATTACGTTTTTGACTTCTTTATTGGGTAGCTCCTCTCTATTCAGTAACACATCATTAACAATGACGTAATGGTGAATATAATAATAGACGAATAATCGACAAATACTAGAAGAGATAAAAACTCTAAACTCAAGATGATGCTATACAATGGCCCTTGAAATGTTTGTGAAAGTGATATGTGCTGTACTGTATAAGACAATGAAGTGAAACATCTGGATATGCAAAGGCTCATTTGATCTGCAGTTATGAAATTCTGTCTAATAACAATTGCCTTTGAAGGCTGACTTTGTGTGCGGTGGTAGATAATACTAAATACATAGAATAATATAGAGTAATATATTTACAATCCCGATAGCTTGCTTGTCTGATGGACCGAGCATGAGTGCAAATTTCACCAACCTTGTTGCTGAAGAGACCTTCATTCTACATTATTTATCCCAGTGATTTAAAAATTCCCCCTTTAAATACGCACTTTCTACATTTGTCATTGTCATTGTTGTCTCCTGTCTCAGTATATAAATATACATTTCCACTCCTGCTCTGTTCCACGGACCAAAGCAGCAGCAGTTCCATAACCTTTAAATGTTAAGTAAAAGTGTGTATTTAACAAAAGCTCTCCACAGTTAGCTTTGACATTCACCACTAATGTTTTATAAGCAGCATCTCCAGGGAGGACAGCAGCAACAGCAGAGTTGCCTCAAAGGGTTCTTCCTTTTGTACCTGGCAGCCAACTTGAACTTCTCATTTGATGCAACCACATAGTCCGACGTTCTCTCCACGTTGGTCTGGATGTGGTCAATATGGGACCCTTGCTCTTCTACAAGCAAGTAAATGTCAGTGAACAGATCCCTCAGGTCCTTCATGTTGTTCTCCAGGTTGAGAAGTTCCTGGTGGTGTGGAAATCATACGAAAATAAAGACAGCACAAGTCAGAATATTGCAGAAGACGGCTGATGTTTTGTGCGTCACCCATTAGCACTCTTTTGATCAAAGCATCGCATTAATATTAAAACATCAACACGTTTGCACTGAAATGTGTATTGCGGTTCTGTTTCAGCAATTTAAGAGAAGCTATGGTTCAATCAAAACAAAACGTCATGGGAAATACTGCTTCCAGGAAATCCACACATTTGATATTATATGAAACCGCACTGCATTCAGGAAGTTATGCATCCAAATAGTCTGAAGCAGTGCAATACATCGGTAATATTCCGTTACACTGTCCCAGTTGAATGAGACTGAATAAGTTACATACAACATAGCCATAGTTCCCTGAGTAGCAATCATGCAAACCCCGTTGGCAGGTGAGGGCATTAAGTGATAGCTCAACCATCAACTTCCTCTTTTAGCCGTCAACTGGCGTTGGCCTACAGTACGTGTGTGGAGAGCTCCAGCTCGCCCCCCCCCACTACATACTGTATGCCCGCCATTGACATCCCTTTGAAGAGGGGCCCAGGAAGACGGGTCTCCTCTCGTTGAGTGGGTGTGTATAAACCTGGTGGAGTCGCAGCTCCTATCCCCACGTGACAAGCCCAAATACGCAGCCAGGTAGACTTTCGGCGTCAACGCCACCTATCCCGTTATGGACATAACATTCAGAGGTCCAGCGTTGGTCTTATAGGGGCACTGGGAACAGTTGGGTCCACCGGTGGTTGACAAATCTGGGCAAACACTGATTACTGTGTGCTATCTAGGGAAAACCTACTTGTAATGTGACACCCAGACAAACTCGCCAAAGGATCCACATTAGACACAGCGATCTGAAGATCAATACTGATCGTTAGATCGATCACATCATGTTGATCACAGTCGCTGCGATAGGGACTTTAATTTTAGCGTAATGTGTTAGAAAATGTCATCGGCATTCGTCAGTTATCAGCGAGTGAAATGCTCTGTCAGAATACGTTCTGGTTGACGGCGCCTGCCTCTGTGTGAGACCATTTACATTTTGGTCCGCTCTCGGCTCATTTCTGAGTCAGGGCTTCTCTTCCCTGATTGGTTCTGGGAATACATCTTGCCTGTCAATCACACATGCGTGAAATGCAACACTTCTCAATATGCAGAGAAAGATAGCGAGGGAGTGAGGAGAGAGGGCAGCTGTTATTTTGGGTTGTATATTTCTCTCTCTCTCTCTCTCTCTCTCTCTCTCTCTCTCGCTCTCTCTCTCTCTCTCGCTCTCTCTCTCTCGCTGTCATTTAAGGCACGGTCTCTTGCCTTGTGTCGCTGTTCAATCTCGGACAGCTGTGAGCGCGTGATTCTGGCGTCGGTGAGCAGGTTCTCGTTGAAGACCTCCCACTTCCCAGTGGCCACCATGTCATTCACCTCCTCCTCGGTCACCTCCCGCCCAGAAACCTCCAACTGGCGGACAATGAAGAGCTTACAGCGCTCCTGTTTAGACAACAACCCTTGATTGTAGTCGTACATTACCTGGACAGAACACAGGACACACACACAAAAGAGGGAGGGGGACAAAGGGGTGGTTTCGAACAAACAAATGAAAGCATACTTAAATTACAGAACACTCTTGGTGCAAAAGAGCAATACGCAGAACATAAAGTGGTGAACAACAGAACTTTATGTCTGATTATGTCATTAACGGTTATCAAGGTGTGCATTAAGCATGGGGAAATTATGTTTCATGCAATTCATCGCAAACTAACACTTTCAATCTATGAATATCCTTCTATTCCTTCAAGCTGTTATAATGGCGTGGAGTCTATTTTCCCTCCTAGCTGTGTAACCATTTACCGTACACGCATGTGGATTACAATCTACGCAAAACAGCAACGACCTTCTCCTGACAAAGATATTTGGAAGGGGAAGGATACATGGAGTGGATACATCCCTCTGTGATATGTTATGGTTACGTTTTCAGATTCTGTTGTTGTACACTTACTTTGAAGTGAAACAACACAATACAGGACAGGAGGAAGAACAAAAGACACTTTTAAAATAAGTAAAAGCAAGGGAATCACAGAGATACATTTCAGCAAACAACAAGTAATGATTTTAAAAGAACAGCAGAAAACAATGACTTTGATTTCTGCTGTAGCTAGGTCGGTAGGTAAGTAGGAAGATACTGCCTATCTTCTCACTTTTTGGAACTGGCGAAGAAGGGCTGCATGTTGCGTTCGTTGGATCCTGCTGGCGGCAGCGGTCGGACCCTGCTGATCCTCAGTCTTCTGGGCTTCATTGGAAAGGGCATTCAGACGCTTGTAGAGACCCTCGGCCTGCAGCTTGATGTCCCTGGTCACGCTGCTCTCCTTCTTCATCACGCTGAAGCGCCGCATGGTGGCCACCAGGTTCTTCTGCTGCTGGCTAAATTTAACAACCTAGGAGAGCGTATCACAAATATTACAGAGGGGTAACGTGTCGTCTTTCGACGACGACTGTCCAATACAATTGTGGGGAGAAAAAACAATAATCATGGCTCACCTCTCCATCCAAATCTGAAATGTCGTCACGAATGCGCTGGGCCTCGGACAGGAACTTCTCGATGATGGGTTCCTCCTCGAACAACACAGCCTGTGGCGAAGCGATGCCCACCACCACCGGGTCATCGGGGTCGCCGACCCCAGACAAGGGGTCCGAGTTGACCTCGGTCTCGGGGTCTGGGGATTCCTGGGCCTTTTGGAGCAATTCCTCCAAGCGGTCCCTCATCGCTGTCTGTCGTTTGATCCCCAACCCCCCCACTACTAGGTTCTAAGGTCCCTCACTGGTCATCAGGACACTGGTCACTTGCCAGCGGTCTCTTTCAGATAGGGCTTCTCACCAGGACTCATCCGTGTCACTGAACACCACAGATCCTTCCTTTCCAAATGCCCTGTAATGAAATGCGGCACACACTCAGTGCACATCATCCATGCCGCTGTCACTGTCCCATTGGAATCATTGTGGATGTTATTCTCATTCATATGACACAAACCGATATTGCCAACGCCCGTCTCTACGTGATAAACTGCATCGTTAATAGTCAAAACGAAACCAGCATGAGTGATATGGTCAGCTCTTGTGCAACATCAATCAGGTTGACTCCCGGTACTTTCCCATGAGAACTTTGTTTTTGTTTGAACGGTTATGTATTCCCCTTTGCCAAACATAATCGCTCATGTCCAAACCAATAACAACATGATGAAAACGATATGACCTTTCCGGTTACATAGACAGCGTAGAGTGCACAATGGCAGATATTTGTTTTCCTAAGGGGGACTTTAATTTACGGGGATTTCAACGAATAAACAACACATTGTAATTTTCACTCTGAAAATGTTGCAAGACAACCAAACCCAGGAGAAACGTTTGTGAGTTAAACCGGCATAAGGCATGAAACATGTTTACTAATTTAAAAGTGTAATCACCTGCGACAAAGTTTGTGTTTACTCAATTGCAAATATGTGCGCTTATAAACTGTGCAAGTCATGCTATGGTTATCTCTGTAATGACAAACTTGCGCTTGTACCTGGTGACGCTGGTGTTCTCCACTTTTAAAAGTGTGTGTTTTACAGTTTTCTAAGCATTTTCAGTGGCGCAATTAAAATCTGCTCAGAGGCACAGCTTAGGAATATAAACGTTCTCATTGTTCTCTCGGAAGTGAGCGGCTGCAACTCGAGGTGAGAGACCTAGTGATTCATTTCACACCTTCCCTTTAATTCTCCCTCTCTCTTCCGAGTTATTTTCTCTTCCTATCTCCTATCGCATGCTCCTACTCAAACCCCCTCTCTCTCTCACACACACACACACACGTACGCACGCACACACACACACACACACACACACACACACACACACACACACACACACATACATCCACCTACACGCCCAGGGGGGGGTGTTGTGTAAAACTGTTTAGTGTAACTGTTGGAAGCAAAGCATATTCCCGGGGTTTGTTTTCGACAGCTTTTGAAGCCACGACTGAGGGGACCGGGGACGTTTTGTGTGTGTGTGTGTGTGTGTGTGTGTGTGTGTGTGTGTGTGTGTGTGTGTGTGTGTGTGTGTGTGTGTGTGTGTGTGTGTGTGTGTGTGTGATTGGATGGTTTGCCTTGCTTCTTCCCCGTTCCCCCCTGCACCATCCATCTGTCTCTGGCTGTGTTCACAAGAGAGCTGCCCATGTTGACACTGTGGCACCTCCGTACAAAAATGCTACTACTATGAGTCGGGAAAAAAAAAGGTGTATATGTTTGTCCTTATTATCGTCCCATCTTGACATTATTTGCCGAGTTTCCCCTGCTGACATTTTTGTCGAAATAGCACAAAATCCAACGGGTGTCTTTTGAAAATAATACATTGATGGAATGAACTGGAAAGGGAGATAAGCACAGCATTTACCTTAGTGTTGCCCCGTTGTCCGTCCATTACGTCTGCCCCTGAGTCAAATCCTGGTTTTCTTCAGCTTTCAACCAAACTTTACTTTACTTATCTCACTTCTTAATTCACTCTGATCTGTGTGCTGTTGTTGTGCTGAGAAGTGTACGTTCAAGTATTTCATCACTGTTTAAGAATAATACAACTAACTAACTAGTTACTTAACATTTAGTATTATTTGCATAAAGTTCCAGACCCACATGCACACGCAAAAGTAAGAAAACCAAAACTTCTTTGGGAGTTTCGGTGGCCTCTAACCCCTCCTCTCCTTGTGAAGGAGGCTGTGTTGCATCCAATAGGACTGCAGGAGACTAAAGCCCTATTTGCCTATCTGAAGCAATGAGAAGTGACGCAGTGAAGTAAACGAATACAGGGGGGGGAGAGGCTGGGAACATAAACCCTTCCCTGTGGCTCTCCTTCCAACCTAGGAAAATAGCACAGAGCAAACAGCGCATTGTGTTGACATTGTGCAGCCATAACAATGGGTTATGGTGTTGGCTGACAAGGCCACGGTATGAGGTATCCAGCGTTGCCTCGGAAGCATTTCTACATTTTGCTCCTTTTGTGGGATTGTACGCCGCATGGGTTAACAGGTGAGCGCCCCCGTTCAATGTGAGGGCCCTCAAGCTGTAGTCAGACTTCCCTTGATGGATTTTGACAGATTCAATCTGACAGTTTTTTTTCAAAGCCAAAGGGGCCTGAAACATCCAGCCAAGTGTTTGAAGAGCCACAGGCCACAGGTTTGGATGGTAGAAGTTAACCGTCGTCAAACTCTTGAAGTCACAACTGACGAGGACAAACGCGTCACCCCTATCAGAAGGCAACGGTGGATAGGGCGGGCTCTCACGTCGGAGCAGAATAAATGGCCAAATTAACCATCTGATGATTATGCAAAAAAATGCCAGAAGAAGTTGTATCTGGGTTGTTCCAGCTGCTAGCGTACACCGACCGCCATACTGCTGCAGCACCGTGCTAACAGTGAGTCATCTATCCCTAATGGCTAGATATTGTGACAACAAAGCAAAAAAGCCGGTTCTCACTGTGTCAGGAGTGTCACAATTCCCCTTCCTCAGCATTGGAATAAAAAGTTTACTTTGCTGAACCTGTTTCCTGTTTGTGGTACCTTTTCAGCTGTTGTCCTGTGTGTGTGTGTGTGTGCATGCGTGCGTGTGAGTGCGTGTGTGTGTGCATATGCGTGTGTGTGTGTGTGTGTGTGTGTGCGTGTGTGTGCGTGTGTGCGTGTGAGTGTGTGTGTGCGTGTGCATGCGTGTGTGTGTGTGTGTGCGTGTGCGTGTGCGTGCGTTGGTGATGTTTTGATCATAATGTGTATCAGTTCACGATGCACATATCCACACTTCTGCCTGCAAACTCTGCAAACAAAGAGTCTGGGTTAAACTATTCAAACTATTCTTGGGATAACCTCCCAGAGACCTCAGCAATCCTGAGGCGGCGTTTTGATTGGCTGGTGGGTTTGGCAAGATGAAAGCGAAGCAGGGAGCCAACACTTTACAGTTCATGGGAGATCTCTAATGACCAATTCATATCTTAACAACATCTATAAATCCAATAAGTCTAAGAGCGCAAAGACATTACTCGCGTTACTGCCTTTCAGTTATTCCCTCTAACAGCTTCATTAATCATGTTAATCACAAGATCAGCAGCTTGTCAAAAGTGAAAGACTTGCAGCAAACAAAGTCAAATATTTTAACTTGAATCAATTAGGTAAGTAGTCACTATTAAGATTATTACACTTTTCATCTCTGACAGTGTTGTTCATGAGTTTTCAAAAACTTTGTTGGTAATGTTTGTGCTTCGTGGCTTGCTATTGACTAACCAATACCACAGCCCACACAGATTGAACGTCTTTTATGTGTGTTTCCACAAATTCTGTATGGTCATATGGTATATTTCAAAATGTAGCTTACCAGCGTCCCCTAAGACTATATACACTCTTGGGAAATCTGTTTTTGTCGAGAGTAAAATAGTTTAGTAACCAGAGTGAGAGTAACACATAGTATAAAGGGGTGAGTAAGAATCCTACACATATATGAATAGAAAAGGTTTTAGATATTTAGCTTTGTACAGCATTATACTTCCAACTTCCAAATGAAGTGGATTACGACTATCTCTCTGTTTATCTGTTTAAGTGAATAGTAAATTAGAGAGATAGCAGATCATAAACAGCCTTCAACAGTGAGAACCAACTCATCTCCTCCCGGTGTGTGTGTGTCTGTGTGTGTGTGTGTGTGTGCGTGTGTGTGTGTGCGTGTGTGTGTGTGTGTGTGTGTGTGTGTGTGTGTGTGTGTGTGTGTGGCGGAGGGAGTGAGTTGCACCAAGGGGATAGTAAACTGAATGTCCCAGTGCCAAGAGAACAACATAAACATGACATAGGCCAGAGGAGGGGAACTGGTCACAGGAGCACACATAGGTCACAAGGTCCTGTTTTGCTAATCCCCTGCTTATGATGGAAACGCAGTCAGTGTGTCCTATGTTGGTTGAAAATGAAACAAATCTTCTCACTGGCTTAGTAGTAATTACTGTGAAATATTTAATAGGATGAAATAATAAAAGTTAATATTGTATGATAAATATACATGTCAAATTATATGTGTATATATAAATACACTGTATTTTTTACTGTATTTATTTCTTCCCTTGTCTAAATGGTTAATAACAGTTATCAAAACAATCCATAATCTGATGTTGTGCAGTTAAATCATCTCCAATATTTGAGTTATTGTGATGCACTTCCTCTCCAATTTATGTTGGAGAGGAAGTGCTCTCCCGCGGTGCAGGTTTGCCACTGTTTGGTGTTTAGTGTTTAGTTTTCCCCTGACCATCATGTTGCTTCAAAGAAAGCAACTCTTATCTCTCCGGCAACCTTTAAACAAAGTTATCTGCAGTCCGGGATTAATGCAGGACATATTGGAATAGAAGCGGGGGGGGGAAAAAAGCGACACGTCTAATTCTTTGTGGATAAAAGCTTGGCTGGCTTGCTTGTGCTGTCACCTGAAGAGAGAGCAAACAGAGTGTGTGTATGTGTGTGTGTGTGTGTGTGTGTGTAGGGGGTGGGGTGGGGGTGGGTGTTGAAGGGTGTGTGTGTGTGTGTGTGTGTGTGTGTGTGTGTGTGTGTAGGGGGTGGGGTGGGTGTTTGAAGGGTGTGTGTGTGTGTGTGTGTGTGTGTGTGTGTGTGTGTGTTTGCATAAGTGTGTGTGCGTATGTGTGTGTGTGTGTGTGTGTGTGTGTGTGTGTGTGTGCGCCTATGTGTCTGGCTCTATTCGTGTATGGAGTGCCTGTGTGCATATGTGTGAGTGTGTGTGAGTGTGTGTGTGTGTGTGTGTGCGCCAATATGTGGGAGGAAGAGGTGTTTGGTGAGCGGAAGGAAGGCTGACAGCAGGAGGGGTGTGCGGAACGCCCGACGATTTAATCAAACTTTTCATCTTCCCGCACAAATCAAAGGCGCCAGCGTGTGCTCCATTCCTCCCTCCATTAAGGCTCTGTTAGCGGCGACAGAGGCTGCCTCTCAGCCATGTTTCCCTACACATGCGGGCAGAAACATAGTTGTTTGCTTGTATTTCAGTTGACAACGTATGCCGTCAACTGAAGACGTGCGTGTGTGTCTCTGTGTGTGTGTGTGTGTGTGTGTGTGTGTGCGTGTGTGTTTCAAGCACTTTGCGGAGGGTTTGTTGGGTGGGTGTGTGTGTGTGTGTGTGTGTGTTATATGGGTAGTTATGGAGACAGTATGTGTGTGTGTGTGTGTGTGTGTGTGTGTGTGTGTGTGTGTGGGATGGGAGAGTAGCAGCTTGAGACAGTGTCCTTCGTTATCCCCTTCAAATACCATCCCCCCCCCCCACACACACACACACAACAAACCCTCCGCAAAGTGCTTGAAAAACACACACACACACACACACACACACCAAATTGTGCCCCCTCCCTCCCTCCCTCCCTCCCTCTTCCCTAATAGAGATGGAGGAGCGCGTCGGCAGAATCAGAATCGAACGCTCCGGCGGGATGACAAGGTGCGAATGGATCGGGATCGCCGCCGTGCCCTTGTCCCGTTGCTCCCATCGACGCGCCGCGATAGACCAGATGGATTCCGCCGCTCAAGGTGGGAGCGGGAAGTCAGGTGAACGCAACGGAACAAGATGAGGTGCGGAGGAGCGGACGGGACACGTGTGTGGAAATTAAACCGAACGAATGAATGAATGAATGAATGAATGAATGAATTCGAAGCCACGCATGCAACGTGAAACACAAGCAATGGAACACAAACACGAGAAGCGCACAGCGGCTCAACGTGGAGGACGCACTTGCGGATGAGGAGGGGAAATTAAATAAGGTCCCTCGTCCCCCTTGTCCTCCTCGCCCGGGTCTTTGGATATGCGCCATTCTTGCCAGGAGATGTCACTGTAGAGTCAGCTTGACGCGCTGCATCTCTCTCTCTCTCTCTCTCTCTCTCTCTCTCTCTCTCTCTCTCTCTCTCTCTCTCTCTCTCTCTCAGGCCCTCCTCCCATTGTCAAAGCCTGTCTCACTCAAGTCAGTGAGTTGGGGTGAGGCTGGGTTGACTCCAGTATGACTGTTTAGAACTCAAGTGTGTTTTTGCGACTCAAGTTAAATATTCTGCAGAGGATCGACCGTTTGAGCAGAAGACGCGATACAACACATATTGTTTTCGTTGTGTGTTCTATTTATTCATGCTTTGAGTGCATATTGGGTGCGTTGGGGTTAAATCTGTGGCGTCGGTAAGATTTGAGAGCTGGAAAAAAAGGGCAGGAATCAACGGGGAGCGGCCTAAAATCTAAGTGGTCTCGTACAGACTACAGCGGCGGGGGCGGTCAGTCGACCAGAAAATAAATTCTCACAGATCATTTCACGCACTAATTGCTGACGGATGGCTCTGGTATTTCAAACAGATCGCACTCGAATGAAACCTCTCAAATCTTACCTGCAGCAGCTTTTTTTTTTTTTATTATTAAACGAGCGTCCACGTCCCGTACAATTATGAAAATGTATTTCAAGTGCAGGGACGACCTATAGAGGATTCGGCACCGTTATGAATGCACAAACTAGGCCTGGTTGAGTCAGTTTTTGCTCGATCCTAGACAGACATTCACAGGTCAATGATCTCCCATTACAAGCTGGCCGGGCTGAATCGTGTTCCCATGGCAATCCCCTCTCTTTTCAGTGAGACAGAGCAGATAAGTAGCGGATAAGCCCGTGTTGCATTTCACCCGAACGATGGTCCACACACGGCACTGGGAGACAGGGATTGTGTACTGGGTCTGGACACTGGGTTAAGGCGTTAAGAATGGGGCATGATAATAGATTTTCATTTGATTTGATTTTGTATTATCCTCCAGACAGGACATTGATTGCCACTAATGGAGATTCTACTAGAACAGGTGCTCCATAACAAAAACGTATCACACTCTAGTCTAGTCTCAACACAGCACTCAAACAGTTATGCAATGAAAAGACATCAGTGAATTATGAGTCGTATCGAGTTGTGATCTCAGCAGTATCTAGACGGGTGCTTTAAATAGCTTTGACCATGATGGTTAATATGGAAATATGTAAAAAACCCCCCAACAAAAAAACAATGTAACTATTATAAGGAGGACTGGAAATACATATTGGAATGTCTCCCATTTTCCCCTCACTCCTGGTTGCAGATCCAGAAAAAGCAATGTGTATAGGATGCCAACTTTTTAATTAGTTGAAGGAAACTGCAGAGCACATCTCAAAGCGATGTTTTCTCCAGAACCATATAGTGCTGGCTGCTGGCCTGCATGGAGGTGGTGGTGGTGGTGGTGGCGGTGGAGACGTCTGACGGCAATGTGCAGGTAAATGCCGAGAGTAAGGTTAATGCTGTCCCCTCTCCCCGGAGAATTAATCACCCGGTTTTCCAACTACCTGCCAACATAATCGAGCAGAGAGATAGCGAGCACTGCCAAAAAGCAAACAGAAAAAAAAATGGCGGAAGGCAAACATTTTTTTTTCTTCCATAAAACTATGTTTTGCGTGAAACGTGACGTAGTTTCACCGTTCGTTTCACCACATGGTTCGGTGGTCTGCCTCAGCGCACATTTCCCTCCTTTTTCACTTTCTGCACTTTCTTTCACACCGATCAGTCATATTGATCAGCAAGTGTGATCAGTGATGTACACGAGGATATCTGGCGGGGAGGTGTGTGTGTGTGTGTGTGTGTGTGTGTCTGTCTGTCTGTGTGTGTGTGTGTGAAAGATAGCGAGAGAGTGAGAGAGAGAGAGAGAGAGAGAGAGAAAGAGAGAAAAAGAAAGAGGGAGAGAGAGAGAAAAAGAGAGAGAAAGAGAAAAACAGAGAGAGAGAGAGAGAGAGAACGAGGGAGTGAGAAAGGAGACAGACAGAGACTAGACCTTCCCAAGACACGTCAGGTCAAGATTGAAGCACTGCCATTTGAGCCTGTTAGCTCTCCGGTGGCGCGGGTTTGTCTTGGCCGATGTCCTTCACTCCCCCTCCCGTCCCCCAAGGTCCTCTTCCTCCTGCCTCATCGCCCCGCCTCCTCCCTCCTCGCTCTCCCTCCTCGCCTCTCACGGACATCATAAATTGGTGAATATAAAGCCTTGTTTCCAGTCCGTTGGATGCACTCGCTGACACCAAAGGCCTTCAGATCCCCCCCGCACCCCCCCCCACCCCCCCCGGACCTGCGCACCCCCCAAAAGCGCGACAGAAAAGCCTCTTTCATGCTCTTTCTCTTTCTCTCCCCTCTCTCTCTCTCTCTCTCTCTCTCTCTCGCTCTCTCTCCCTCTCTATCCTTATCGAAGGAAAGGGGGTGGTCCGCATTATGGAGATGTTGCTCTGAATGAATGCAAATTATACCGAAGGGACGTATCTTAAAAGTATTGTCAAGGAACAAAGACATAGATTATGAGTGTAGCCGTGGGTCCCGCATGCATTTACCCAGAACCACACAAGCACACACACACACACACACACACATACCCTGGACAGAAAACTGTTCCTAAAGGTACAAATATTGTCCACCATACCTTGTGGCATCTGCTCCATTACAATACAGAGACACTCTGTGTCCAAAAATTACAACAACAACAACAACAACAAAGAATTGTATAAATGTATGTATGAGAAAATGATCAACATTCTCAAATTCATTGCATTTTGTGCCACCATCCAGCCATGTTGTGATGTAAACATAAACAGCTTGCCATTCCCATTTAGCTGATTATTGAGAAATTGACCTTTTAGCCAAATGAAGACAAGGGATCCGTCAATGTCTCATCTGTATTTGTCCCTGATAACTAATTGCTTTGCAGTGAGGGAGCCTGTCGGATTGAAGAAGGATTTCTTCCGGCCCTTTGGGCCTTGAAGGAACTCCCGAATCAGCAAATATACTTTAGTGTCGAAGGCCAGAAAAGGCCACGGCTTACAGTGGTTGCGGTCCCCAAAGCCTGGAGTGTGGGAGACGTTTGGAGAGGCGCTGTGCAGAATTACACTGAGCTGCCCCTAAAGAGAGCTTCTGGGAAACCAAGTCAGGAGGGGAAGTCGGTCAGCCAAGCTATTCTTAGAAAGGGTGGCGAAGGCGTGATTTTAACTGTTGGAAAGGTGGAAAGGAACACTTGGAGAAAATAGCTTGGGATGGAGGGTGGGAGACTGCATGCCGAGCATTAAGTAAAGCTTTAGTTTGTGTCCTCCCGCTGGTGCTTAGAGCTGTTTTAAACCAGGGTTTCTCAAATGGGGGTACGTGTGCCCCTAGGGGTCTGTGCGGTGTTCGAACGATATCTGGTGATTACAGTGTTTGGTAAATAACCGCTGCCTGCGTTGGTCTATGCTCTTATGTGTGACAAATGAGTCTTAAACCCCTGATGAAATCATCTTCGTCACATTTGTCTTGAGAACAAGATGCTACATCTTCGTCGTTTTTTCAAGTACACATAAAACCAGCCAAAATTCCATTGAGCGTTGGGATATGTGAGTCAAGAAGCCATGCCGTTCTGTTCGTGCTGTTCAGCGCTTAAGCACTCAAAAACGCCACAGCATGACAAATGCCTTTTTGGTCACATTTCTAATATTGAATAACCTCTCTCATGAGTCCCCGCCGACAGTATTTGAGCACATGGCATGCATCGATGGAGCCACGCTACTTAATGGAGGTCTTGGCCTTGAACAGACAGACACACACAGCAGTTGATGAATCTCTGTCTAACAAAGTGCTCTGTGAGATAGTGGAACCTTTAAGGCTCTTCTATGTTGCGTTACTTTCAGGCATTACACAAGCCAAAGGGCAGATAGAACCGAGGGAGGAAAAGAAAAGATGTGAACAGCGAAAAGAGTAATTGATCAAGTTTGAACGATGAAAGATAACTGGACCCAGTTTTGAGTACCGTACAGTAAAATTTTTGAAGAACGTTGCATTTGTTCTTTTTCCAATTTCTCCATTTAGCAAAATTATACAAACAGAAAAAAAGTCATTTCACATGTGGGTATAGGAAAAGACATTACAACAGCCTTTCGCCCAAATTATGCAAAACTCACTGCAGCTTTAATGTGTTGGAGGAGTTGGAGACGGCACTCGTCGCAGCCCGCATCTCGCTGGGATGCTCTTGGGCCGTCATTGGCGAGAGCAGCTGTCTCCGAGAACGCCGGCTTGGATTCACAACGCAAAAAAAAAATGTGTTTGTTTTTTCCCCCATATGTGGCTTACAAACCTTTTCATTGGATCATAGTGATGATGATGATGATCACGTCTCTCTGGACAGCCTGCGTTTGGATTGTTTTGGTTTGTTTAGCGCATGCTAAATATAATAGAATTAGAATAGAATAGAACTTTACTAATCCCGAAGGCAATTCTTGTGCCAGGTTACATAGCAATACAGTACAATAAAACAGATAAGATAAGATATTCTGACGTGAAAACAATTTGGCATAGTTGAAATAATATAAAGTAATATTATTGGACATGACATTAAGAATATTGCACATGATGATGAGAGGAGATGAGACGTAGTGTTATAGATAATATTTATAGACAACATGATAACAATAATAATAATAATAATAATACTACAGCACATGATAGATTATATACCGGTGCTAGGCTGTGTGATGCTGCGTAGCGCCCTTAGCGGCCCACGCCCAAGCCTGCTCTGCATGTAATCCAAGTTATTTTGAACCAACGTGGTCCTGGAGGCGCAGTTTGAAGGACTTTGCGGGGAACCTGGCCTCCTGGCCATGGATGTCTCACTGCATCATGCCGCAACTGTGGCGCCAGGGAATGTGGTACAGTTTATAATTGTGTTCAGAAAACGTATTGCTATTTATGACACCCCCCATAGCACTGTATATTTTTTGGTGAATATTCCTTGTTGTTTAATTCGTATTTTGTGAATTATACATATTGCCTGCAACTCACCTTTCTGCTTATACTACTTTTAGCCACTTGGGGCAGTGGTCATACAGGTAAATCCTTCACATGTTGTAAGCCTTGCGCAGAAGCAAGCCACGCCATTGTAGCAACGGTTCTCTAACAATATTCCCTATGTTGTTACAGGTGAGACAAATCATTTAATAAAATATGGGCACCTGAATAAGCCAAGCGTCTTCATTCAACGTGTGCAACACAACATCATCCATCAAACCAGGGGACCGTTGAGCGTGTTTCGTTGGGGTATACTCTATCTATATCCATGCCATCATCATCGTCATCGTCATCATCATCAGCACCATCGTCATCATATCATCCTATAATCTACCAATAACTAGTCACAAAAGACACACCCTCAGTGGTAGTGGATTAGTGGAGCTATAGACGAGCACATCGAGGTAAACGTGTGTGTGTTAAGCAGAGATTTGTAATGTAAAATATAAATGCTGAATCTGCAGGCACAGTACGTCTCATTTCAACTTGTAGAGGACACCAATGTCTCTGAGAGATTTTTTTTTTCTCTGAAAGGGTTGAAATGTTGTCCTGTTTCGATAAGTTTGCATCCCCTCTGATGAAAAAAGTAAAAAAAATATAACAATGGAAATCAAATCACCAAATAGCGGACAAACTTGAGTTTCAGAACTATATGTACAGTATATTTTAATGTTTGAATGTATACTCATACATTTCTCCACCATTAGCTATTGTGATGTGTAGATTAGCTGTTCAATGTGTTCCATTTCTGTCAATTGGTATTTTCTCACTGGTGCAAACATGACATTTCCCTCAGTTCACCTTGCTCAGCCAATATAACTGTTTTAGCTCTTCAATTAAATATGGTTATTTTAATAACTGTGAAACCTCAGTCACCTTACTGCAAATAGAGAATATATTGAACCCCACCGAGTGTTATATTATCTCACTAACTCATAAAAGTTCATAAAGTTCATAAAAGTCATAAAGAACACAGGTAATTGAAATGATAAGCCAAAATGTAATTGACAGGATGGCGAAGCATGGTGTTTAAACTTCAGTTTATAGGATTAGCTCATAGATTAAATATACTAGCTAATCATCTGTGGGGAACACAGCATCCCCAAAGCACATTTTAATATAAAATCATGTGCAACAGCTCATTGCATGTATACACAAAACGTGCATAGTAATGATCAACCACCATGCACTCTTACCTCGTGTGTCACATTAAAGAAAATCCCAGAAACCTCAGACACGGGCAGCAAAAGTTTGCATTTATTTCGGCAACACGTGGAGAGAACACACAATTCAGTTGTCTTTTAGAGTACGGGTGAAATAGCTGCAATATAGCCTTGCATTTCTTCCACTCCACTAGAACGTACATAAGTTAGTGAATATATGCTGACACACAAATTAATTATTCTCTCATTCTATTATCTCATTCTATTTCTCCCTCCACCACCTGAGTCTCCCAGTTGGATGTGTGTCAGCAGTTTCCCTTCCCTCACCCCCCCCCCCCCCCCCCCCCCCCACCAATCCTATTTGTCAAACATATGAATAATAATCACATGCTGTGGTAATTCATTGTTTCTCTTTAGCCATATTAATGTGGAACTCATGCATACTTAAACTGCTATTATTCCGATATGGGTCATTTCATGGCCACAATGGCTTTTTCCTTGCCAGGTCCGCTGTTTACATCCGGTCTCCCGGGACTCCATGGTGCCTGCGGGGTCCACAACGCCATTTTATGGAACGGTATCAGAGCAGCTGAGAGACCCCAAAGATTTGCACTAATATGCATTTTTTTTTTTTTATTTGCCTCTGGATTTCATAGGTGCAGAGTTTGCACAAAGCCAGAAGATTTGATTGGATCGGACGGAAATGATTACGAGTGTGGTTGATGAGGTTTGGCTTAGAACAATGACATGCATAAAATTATTAAATAGAAGCCGTTAGTATTCATCAGGTATACATCTACATATTCCTTTCAAATGACGTATTCTAATGAAACAACGCAACAACTTCAATTGAATCATGTTGTGTAAGGTAAAGTTTTTAACACGAAATATGAAAATGAAGTAAATATGAGTTGAAGTTTGAATAATTCCCCTGTGTGTCATTGGGTTTTTGTTGTTTCTCATGCATTCTCATGCACTCTCCTGGCATTTCAGATCTGACCACTCATCCTTGCTATGCAATCACCTCATTCCCTTCACCTGTTTGTCCACCGCCCCTCTCCTCTCATCTGCAGCTTGTCCCCTCGTTAGCCCCTCAGTGTAAATACATCGTCACGCTTTTAACACTCAAATGGAAAAATGCGCCCGAATCATGAATTGCAATGTGGTGAAATGGTTCCAAATATGTTGATGGAAAGATAACCTACACTGTTAGACGTAAACACGGTTTTTTTTTGAAGATGTATGGAATCCTTATGAAGTCATAATGCCTCATAATGTTGGTAATCAATGAGGTGGTTTTGGGGAGCAATATTTCTTGAATCTAGTATAAAGTGCCTTGTGCATTGATCTGACACTTATTCAATTAGAGTTTGTAATATTTTTAATGATATATTTAACATTTAAAAATGTTTTTTCTTTTCTTTTATTCATCACTTTTTATTTTCTGTAAGTGTCTTTTTTAACAGGTTTGGGGTGTTGGAGAGGGAGTACAGGGTCAATAATGCATGTGCCAATTGTAACCTACCGCACAATTTATCATTTTGACTTGCAAACGGAAAACCAATACATACATTGTTTAAAATATGAGTGCCACTCCTGGCAAAAACCCTTCCCACTCAACGAGACATTGAGTGTTATTCCGAACCCAATGAGAAGCCAGGATGCACCGATAAACACTGTAATCACCCATTGACCGGGAAGCGTGTGTGGCTGAGTCAGGTTCGGGAAGACCAGAAGGTCTCCGGATGACTGGCACGGTGCATGGTGCGCTCATGCACCGTTTCTGACTGTGTCTTGACGCGCCTGAAAGCAAACGCATCTTAAAGAGTGTGCTGAGCTTCCATTCCAGCTCTCCAAAAAAAACTGCTTTGGCAAAGGAGAGCTGAAATGTGATTGGGGGGCAGAATTCCAGCAAAACACTGGTTTTGTAGTGCTCAACAGAACACTGTTCTTAAGTACTTAAAAAACACTTGGGCTTCTTTTATTTTTTATATATTTCAGAACATTTGACATTTGAAATGGTACGTCTGTATGTCTGTCTGTCTATTTCTATTTCTATTTGTATTCTTTTATAACTGCGGTCGGCTGTCGGCTGCGTTTTGCACGCAAGAATTTCACTCACTGCTTATACTCGTGTAAACTGTGAAGTGACAATAAAACACTTGAACACTTGAAACTTGAAACTTGTACTGCCAACTCTGCACGTCGACACATAACACGGATGGTTGAATTTCTTGCGTTGCCTTGATTACAAAACCTAAGAAGGGGATGGACAGCGGGTAGCAATAGGCATTCTGTAATTTGTAATTATTACACACGCCGTAGTATAAGTGTGACGCATTTTGGTTTTAAACATTTCAGCACATTTGTTCCTGTGTCCTCTCACTGAACCCTGTGTTTATCTTGTCAGCGAACCCTCTGTGGGCCACGCTGTATGCCGTACTTCTGCGCATTTCAAAGGGGATACATTTGCATAATCTGCTGTGTGCTGTGAGTCGGTGTGAGTGAGTATGTGTCTGTGTGTTTGCGCAAGAAGGATCTGCGTGAATGTTTAGTTTTTTTTGCATAAACCTGCACTCTATGTAACTTTTCTACTGCAGATATTTATTACTCCATGAAAAAAAAGGAAGAAAAACTCAGATATTTGTGCAACAATTTGACAAATGGCTTTCCATTGAAACCCCATCACAAACGCTCCATTATTATTATTATGGGGTTTGTATGCCACAGCCTATATCGTGTTTGCTATGCGCCTTCAAGTGTTTTCAAAGGCATGTCAACATAATTGTCCTCGTTACGCACGCCCATGACGCCCTGAGACGAGGACTGCGCCATTTAGTAAATCACATGGTTGGAAAGCTGCGATATTCAGAAGGGGTGTTCCTGATGTCGCCGTGTTGGTGTTGTTCCTACAACATCATAATTAATGTTGCTCCACAGCCATCACTGCAACTGACCAATCACCTTGTTAGGTTTGAGGGGAGGGAGAGGTTGAGGTTAGGATCGAGGGGAGGGAGAGGTTAAGGTTAGGGTTTGAGGGGAGGGAGAGGTTAAGGTTAGGGTTTGAGGGGAGGGAGAGGTTAAGGTTAGGTCAGAGGGGAGGGAGAGGTTAAGGTTAGGGTTGGGGGGGGGGGGGGTGGTTAAGGTAAGGTTACAGGGTAGAGGTGGTTAAGGCTTCATCTCCTCATCACTAGCTGCTGTTGCTAGACGCCCCCCCACCACTACCACCACCACCACCACCACCACCGCATCCCCTTTACCACAAGCTCTCCTAACACCTTCTGCAATTATTTCCACATCACACTCTTTAAACTCCTAATTATCCCGTTCACAAGTAATCACAAGGGGGCGCTTCGGGTGTCAGAGCAGATCTTCTCGTCAAGATGCCGGTTCACACCAGAACAGTGTGTTCAGGACAGCATCGGGGACATTGCTATTAGTAATATAGCTAAGTGAGTATCAAAGTGAAGTGTCAAAGCTTTCTTTAAGAATGAGCACAAAACAATGGGGACCGCAACAATCCACTCAAGCACAAGGAACGCGTCGCAAAAAACTAATTCATTGTAGGCTACAATGTTAATGCCTAAAAAAAATGGTTGCATTAAAACAAATCTGCATTAACGCCTTATTAGCGCGTTATATACCTATATATATGTATGATTATATGTATAATGATATGTATACATATAATGATGTACAGGCCAGATGGCAAGCAAGAGCGCGCTAATCACCATTCCCTTGCATGTCACCCCCTTGATAGATGCCCTATCGAAATCAAATTTCCCAAATGTAAATTGCAACCTTTCGTTAACGAATTTCCGAAAATACACAGCATAATCACGTCAGTGGATGAGACTAAGTGGCCCGTCTGCTCTAATAGTATCACAAGTGTGTGTATGATGTACCATGTGTTGCCGGCAACAGTATCCATTATTTTTGCCTGGTTTGTTAGCAACCTTCCACATCTTGTCAAGAACAAGTGCCTACTGCTCTTCCACAGCGTGCAATGTGTTTTCCAAGTGTCCAAGAGTGCTCGATAAATATGCCAATAACATAATTACGACATTTGTATGAATAAATCCAATTAAAGTAAAGCTCTCTCCCAACCTTTCCTCAAACATACTCATTTGCATGTCAGCTTTTTTTTTTCTTCTTTAAATCACGTAAATATTTAGGCTCGTATGTGTTGTAATTCCGCTATTTTGCAGCAAACATTTATTTGACAAAACCACAGTGGGCTATGGCTGCTGAAGACAAATGCGGTCTGAATTGAATCTGAAATCCCCAAAGCTCAAAGCTCCTATTAATCTTAGTCAGACAGTGGAATTATTGCTGAGCATTGGTGAATGCAATGAATTGGAGTTATTTGCCAATATGTCTACTGAGGAAAACCAGGTTGGGGTAAAAAAAAAGTTTCTTATGCTTGCATTATTGAGGGAACTGGTATGGTAGTGGTGTGCATATCAATATGCAGTGTCTGAACATTATGGTGTGCATGTCTGTTATTGATTCATTGTGATTCACTGTCTAATTCCTCAATGAACTGCGGTTACAGAGCACACAAGTGATAGCCTTTATCTGAAGTAATAGCCTTTCTATATCCCTCATAACGTGTTTATAAACCAGGTATGATTGCACTGTTAATTTAGGTTGGCGTATCATTATTTCACAATTACACATACAATGTGTGCGGTTCACCGACTTACTCTAGCTATTAACTCCATATATGTTTCCCGATAATCCTCTATTACCCACCTCACCGCTAGATAGACCACGGTTCAGGCCCCAGCTATTATTTGTATTGATAATAATCCGATCCTGGAATTGTACAAAACAAAAAGTGAAAAAACACATCCCTGCACCTCACAACACCCAATGGCACGGACCACACAAGCACGCAGCAGCTCTCTGATTGGACGAAATCGCGTGGACGTACATTGGACATTTGTGACACAACGGCGGCAGACAATGGCCAATCAAGAAGGGAGGAGCGTCGCCCTCTAGGAGTCTCAGTCTTTGTCTCGCTGGCATTTCCATGCACAGCCGCCTTCTCTGCCTCCTTTTGCATTCCACGCTTGAACACTTTTCACACCAGTGGGAGATTAGTTCCCCCTGAGTGCTGGCCACTCGGGGAGAATGGCCTCATTACCAGCCAGTGGTGGCGCGCTGAGGGCATTCTCACTCAGTCTGCCTTTAGTCCAGGGCAGTGCCCTTTAATCTGCCGCCGCACTCCAGATATGATGGCGGGGAAATTGAAACCCTCGACGGCAGGGAAGCCCTGTGTTATTATAACATAAAGAATGGTTATTAAAGTGTCTGGGCGGTGGGGAGTCTATCCTATTAAGGGCCTCGCGCAAGGTGTCTAGGTAGATGCGTGTGCCTGTATGTGTGTGCGTGTGCTTGCATTCGTGTGTGCATGTATGCGTGTGTCTTCGATATCTCATTCATTCTATTATTCTCTCCTTCTGTTCTGTCTCAGTTTGTCTTCCTACCTTCCTGACAATCTTCTTGATGTAAATCTAGTTCCTTCAACGACCAACACAAAATCTGGTCCCAGACTAATCTGGAAAACCTAAAGTAAAATTTTTTTGCAACATGTGTCTACAAACCATAAAGTCCAGGACCCGATATTTCAATAAATCAACATTTTGAGTTTCAGATACGAAGCTTTGACTAATCTCAGTTGCCATGGCCACTCCCGCCGTGAGCCTAGCCCGCTAGATAGCAGGCTAGCTCCAAGATAACGTCTGCAATTACAACTTGGCAACGGCAACGCACAACTACGGTCATATCCAAAACTATTCCCGGCTATTCCAAGGTGCATCGTTTCTCCCTCCTAGGCCTATGCCCCGTAGTTATCTTTAAGTTCCTCATTTCGTGGCTCGCGTTCTGTTACTCCTTCCTCAGATTGCTTAATTTGTCAATATGCCAGCCCCTTTGCATGATTGCAAAATGAACGCATGATTACAAAATGATTTATGTATGAAGCAAGCGACGGCCGCGTGGAAGTTTGGCAACGGGACGCGGGTGATACCCGACGAAAAAAAGTGGGTGAAAAGGAGGAGAGAGCAGAGCACACATCTGTCGACAAGCGGCGTGGCGGCGGCGTGCTGCTGCTGCTGCTGCTGCTGCTGCTGCTGCTGCTGCTGCTGCTGCGCCGCACACACCGGGAAACCCCGGGCTAGCGACTTGATCAGCCTGCATCACCGCCAGCGACACGCTCGATGGTCATAGATGAGTTATTGACCTCTCTGAGAACACAAGACATTCGGGGAACCCAAAGCCATTCATCATAAGGCGGTGACTTAAAAAGGAACGACCTCTCTGGGTTTGGCTTGTTCATTTTTGGTGCATTGTGGCATTTCACCACAGCCCCCCCCCCCCGGGCGGGGTGGGGGTTCGTGATCGTGCATGTTGTAGTCAGTCCAAGATGAACGCAACGGACAAAACGTTTTACACAATGGTTGCACCTTTGTTTATCGTTTTATTCATTCCGTTTATTCTATCATAACAGCATGCTATCACGGACAGATAATAGACAACTGACGATGAAATGGTGTTGTCAAGGTGAATGGCGCTCAATTAGTCTTGTCTATTTTCAATTTGTTTCTCAATGCTAGCGATGGGAGGAAATCGTTGGCTCTTCAGTCAGCGCTGTTGCAGTGTCTAACAGCGGACCGCTGACCTTTTAATGCCCCCCTTCCCATTAGCGATGGACTAGCCTTCATATCTGCAATCGACACAGGTCTGCCCAAGGTACTTCTCTCCTGCTCGCGTCTAGCAGGGCTACCAGGCAAACTCTCCCGCCGCACCAGAGTTGTACGGGAACTGCAATGCACTGGAGCGTAAAACACTACAGAGGGTGGTGCGGACGGCCCAGTACATCGTTGGAGGGGTGGGAGGGCTTCCCTCCCTCCTGGGATATATACAACCAGGCGCCGTTGCGTGGCCAAAGGCCAAAACGGACTTATAAAGACAATAAACCACCCAGCCACGAACTGTCACACTTCTACCGTCAGGCAGGCGATACCGCCAGTATCAAGTGCCACACGAGCAGATTCAGAGACAGCTTCCACATTTCAGGCCATCAGGCTGCTGAACAAGTTCGCGCATCAATGTCTATATGCTTAGTGCTAAGTGTTACTGCTAGTGCTAGTCCTGGTGATAAGTTGTTACTGCTGGAGCTAGTGCTGGTAGCAGTGCTAAGTGTTGGTGCTAGTGCTGTGCTGGTGTTACTGCTAGTGCTGGTCCTGGTGCTAGTGTTACTGCTAGTGCTGGTCCTGGTGCTGGTGTTAGTGCTAGTCCTGGTGCTGGTGTTAGTGCTAGTCCTGGTGCCAACTGCTGGTGCTAGTGTTGTGTCGACTGTCTGGGAAGGTATCCCGTGACATTCTGTGAATGTCAGCATATAACAATGTATATTTTAGTACATCGATTTATATGTGTATGGATATTTTACTGTATATTTTACTGTATATTCCATTTCATTTTAGATTTAATTTACTTATTTTATATAGAATTCTATTTATAGTTCTATTTCTATTTTGTAGTTTTACTCTATTTTGTATTACTTTATAATTACTGTCGGCTGTCGGGCGTTTTGCACAAAAAGTTTTTAACTCACTGCTTATACTCACGTGTAAATTGTGAAGTTACAATAAAAATACTTGAACTTGAACTTGAACGTGATGCCACGGCCCTGGATTGGCCAAGTGGCCCGAATGGTTCTAACTTAATGCATTGCCCAAATGAATAGGAACGCACACCGGGGGCCGTGCTCCGAAGCCGTGTTCTGAACATCGGTGTCATGTCGGGCTCAAAATGCCGAAAAGCGGCAGAAGAAGATTGTTTTCTTGAGCGTTAGTTCCAGGCCTCAACTTTAAGCACGAGCGTGCAATAGATGGGCATGGCGGCGAGGAGAAAAGGTGAGGTGAGTGTTGTTTTATTAGTTTGTAAATGCATGCAGATGCAATGCAGATTGATCACTGTCTTGAGTTTATGGTTATTATTCAAGGCTAGCGGTGGGGAGGAAGACTTCAGTCTCATCCCTGTGTGTGATTTATGAACATCCGTGTCTCTGTTTTTTCATGCAACGTGCATTTACAGGGGGGGTGGGGATTGTATTGTGAAATGGATTTCCATCTTTCATGCATAACTGCATAAGGTGCGTGCCGGAATTTATCATTATGCACAGCGTGTGTGTTGACCTTAAAACATTGTAAAATATAGTCTAGTGGTACAATATACCTTATAAATGCACACACAAGTGTATATCATCATGTCGTGTCAAAGCAAAGTCAAACATAATTATCCGTCTCTCGCCGAAAGACTCCGTCATGTCAAACATTGAATCAGCCTCCCCGCTGTGTTTTATTGTTGATGTATTTTTTAGGCAGGAGAGCAGCGTATGGACGACGGCACCGAGAACCTCTTGTTCTTGGTGGCGTCGTAGCGTTCTGTCACCCTTCCGGCGTCACTTGTGTCTCTCCACCCGGGCTCTTCAGAGAATGCGTAAGGAGCTCTCTCTCTCTCGCTCCCCGCGGTGAAGACTTCTGCCGCGAGTCAAGCGGCTACTCAATAACGACATCATCTCCATGGACTCTTGGAGACTCGCGGTGAGGTGAAGGGCTGATGACAGGCCCGGGAAAAAGTTGCGTTTATCTCGATGATAAATTGCCGCATGTTTTGGCATCCGACAGCTCGCCAAGACGGTGACTTTGTGTATGCTTGTGCGTGTGTTTATGGGCGTGTGTGTGTGTGTGTGTGTGTGTGTGTGTGTGCGTGCATGCGTGCGTGTGTGCGTTTGTGTCAAGCATGGCCAATATTGTGTGTATTCTCCTGGTGGCATCAGTTGTCCTAGCCTCCCCCCACAACCCCCACAGCTGTGAGCCATTGTCGATAACTGTCTATTTCTGGAGTAAAAGCTCTCCATTCAACCTCTCCTCTATTATATCAAGAGGACACGTGTTTATATATTAAAAAGGTTATTATCTTTGCTTAAACTAACTCATGGCAGTAATATGGATTAAGAAATTATTATTTCACAAAGACGAGGCAGACACATGTGGATTTCATAATGAGCATTCCACTGTGGAGAATTCCTGGAAAACAGCAAAGAAACAAATGGTTAAGGTTAAATTAAATGTATGCTAAGTATAAAGTATGAGGAATATCTCAATTTGATGACCATGAAGCTCACGAAAAACTATAGCTAACTTAAAAAGTTAAACAAACCGTGATACACTTATTACCCATAATAATAATAATAATAATAATAATGTAATAGTGTCACAAAAAAGTTACACCGTGAATAAATTAAAGGTTCTCAACAGTATTCATAAGTCAAAGACGGGAAACGCCACCTTTTAACACCATTCGCCTGTTTTTTCAGATATCAATGTGCCGATATATCAACAAAATGGCGGGAAGAAGAAATCAAAGTCAAAGTCAAACTCGACATGCAATGCAAAACAAGCACAGCTGTGGCAACATTTACACCAGTATGGAGAATTTTAGTGTTGTAATTTGTCTGAGGGAAGAAGCAGCCAACGGAGTGAGCGCGTGTTAGCTCAGCTGTGGTGTCAGCAGATGGCGAGGGAGAGGCAAAGGTGCACATCGTGTCCTGCGCCTTCTCATGTTTATTCTCAACATTAACTTGGCATATATCTTCATGGAGTGTATATACGCGTGGTTATACATCGCCGATATATATATACCGCCAGTGAAGCCTCAAAACAAGAGTACAAGGTTGTTTTTCCGCTCCTCTCTCAAAACTTTGCGTCGGAGTCCCCGCAGCAAGTTTATTTTAGTTTATTTTGATTTAGTCATACGTTGTAATGAGAAACAACCTGTTTCTTTTTGTTTTTTTGTCTACCGTGTATATGTATATTTATAATATGTGTGTACTGTATATAACATGCGATATAAGTATATAAAATATGTGCATTTTGGCACTGATTTAGATAGTTGTATACCAAATCTAAATATAAAGAGGTAAAGGTGTGTCCAAAACTTCTGACACATGTTGCTAGAAATGAAATAAAAATGTACTTAAATGTAAGAGACGAGGCAAGTTTATTATTTTTTTATCCTGTATCTACGAACATGGCTCTGTCAAAGCTGCACTGATTTTTCCATCGTGTCGGTCTCTCTGTGGGAAATCTAGCTTGAAGAGTCCACCTGGACACTATTAGGCAAGAATCTGCTACTGATTAGAAATTATACATCAAGTCTTCTGGGAGTCCTAGAGTTTCAAATTACCTCTCAGTACATGGTTCCACACCAAGGAGGATTCCTTTTTCAAAATATGAAGGATGCTTCAAACCAATTTGCATCTGCTTTATTACAATCCTCGGGGCGGGAATCGCTTCCTCCCGCCATGTTTTGTGGAGGGAGGCGACTTTAGGACGTTCTTTTGTGACTTGTTTTGATTAAACGGCGTGTTGTTTGACAATGTTATATAGCCAGTACGCAGCAGAGATCACCAAGAGGTGTCTGCATCTGCTATGTGCCTGTTGTACAGTGCAACAGATAGTCACCGACACGATACATTTTTATATTGTGTTTCGCGCCATGGCTCCAGGGAACCCCCACTTCAGACCTGCCAAAAAAACCTGCACTTAAGAAGGGCGGAAAACTGTTCCATTGTTTAACTCTACAATGTTCACAGTAGTCACCAATCATTGTCTAGCAAGTGGAACGCTTGTCAGGGGAAGCTGAAAATAACTCGAACAAAAGAAAGAAATCTTTGTGCCACCAGCGCAAATCCTAGTCGTTGATGGCATTTAAAACTTGATGAATACAATTAATGACACAATGTTACACGTTTTTTATACTGTACACATTTGTGGACCGATTATCTGATGCAATATATGTCAAATTGTGGACCCAATATTTAAGTACACTTAGTGTCATTGTATTAACGCTTGGTATTTTATCTTGGTATTTCAAGCCACTGCTGAGGGACTACGTTTGGAATGCTGTAACAAATCAGCGAAATGATTACAGTTCTATTATTCAGCGGAACAAGGTTCCTGAGGGTTCTGTGGCCCTTCAAACTCCACTAGAATGACACAGCGTGCCACCGTTGCGTTGTCTAAAACAACGAGAAGGCCGGCGACATGACAAAAGGGGTCACTTAAGGTTAAAGTAATCTCAGGTGACGATGAATTTACTCACTGATTAATCCCGCAGATGCCATATCTCTCCCTTCACTATCTCCGAATAACCAAAGGGCAGCCATGTGTGTTCCCGCCGTGCGCTTCTCCGTTGCGTATCGATTGTTGAAGGGGGCCGCTGTAGTTCCGCACGAGGACTCGTATTGACTTCGAGGGGCATCGCCGTGGATTATGATGGATTGCCGTAGGTCGCATAGGAGCTAATGGGCTGCTGATGATGAGGCCAGCAGAGAGAGACTGTACCCGGCTAGATTAGCGCATTAGCGGGGTTAATCAATGAGGAAATGAAGGTGGGCTGTTTCTCCTCTCGCCAATCTTGTGACTCTACATGGTTGCTGTGTGCTTGTCTGTCTTGGAGGCTGGTGATCACGATCCAATCTGTTTCATCTCATTTGAGTAGTTGTAGGTTTAAACAAGCATTCGAAGAGGCGTGGCGTTGAGATCGGTATGGTCTCCAAAAGGTCCTCAAGATGAAGTACAATTCATCAAGCCTGCACAAAATGTTGGTTTTTCTTGGGGCAGATTTGCCATATTTTCATGCGGGTCGTCATTTGAGTATTTTATATTGCTATTTTAGTTGGGAGTGTGAGTGTGTGACAACATGTTTGTGTTTCCTCTGATGGTGACAGTTTCTGATGGCAACCATTTTTGCACATATTCATTGCTATTGGAAGGATCTATAACACAGTCTGTCAAATGACAGGCTATGTTATACTCTTTAAGATCACAGTTAACATTTTCTAACATGACGGCATCAATCTCCTCGGAACAGTTCGGAACAGGCCAATTGCTTGGCCTCCCATGTTAACGCTAAGAGCTTTCTCAAGAGCCACTCACCCAAACAACTTGACACTGCACTTCCTTGGGTCCTCAGCAATAGGACAGACATACACACACACACACAGAGACACCCCTAATTATAGTTATTTCTCGAGGAAAGCACGCATCCAAACAACTTCACACTCAACACTGCATATTCGTGGGTCCTCAGTAATACAGCCACCTGTGCAGTGCCCGAGCCGTCCCCTGGAACGAGGAATCCCACACTCTGCACACCTTCTCGAGATTTATTACTTCTTAATTAAGGGAGTTTTTTCTTGCCCTTTGGGGGGCTAGGGCTAGGGCAGGTGTCATAATTATATGGCCTGTAAAGCCCTTTGAGACTGTAACCTATTAAGATATACAAATAGAATTGACGTGACTTGACATGCCGAGTTCAGAACCGGACGATTTCTGGCAGCTTTCTCAAGAACCTCTCACCCAAACAACTTCACACTCGATACTACACTTCCTTGGCTCTTCGGCAACATACGCGCCAAGTGTGAAGTCGATCGGATAAACAGTTGTCGTGAAAATGGAACGCAGACATACATACATACATACATACATACATACATACATACATACATACATACATATATACTGTACATACATAAATACATACACATACAGAGACTTTGTATATTTAACTGTAATTTGCACATACGTTAGTTATTTTATCAATCTGTGGTTTTTGTACTGTATCGCTATGCAACCTGGCACAAGAATTTCCTTCAGGATTAATAAAGTTCTATTCTATTCTAGTCTATTCTATTCTTAACCAAGCAAGTAAGCAAGGGACAGGTAGGACAGGAGGAAAAAGAGTAAGCTATACATATTTGTATCACTACTTATTTGATTGTCTTTATGTTGTATGTGTGTCTGTGTGTCTATATACGTTGCCTGAATTGTTGATTATTTCTTTCAGTCCACAAACTGTGGTTCCACTGACCTGTGTCGACTCTGTAGTCCTACAGGCCTCATACATTTTAAACAATGTTAAATGTATATTTTGTACATCATATATCGTATATACATTAATATCGATATATGAAATGCATGTAAAATTTTACATACGACAATTATTCAGACACTATGACAAGATACATGTTATTTGGTATCAATGTGAAATTGAATACAATGTGTATTGATTACCTGTACAATTAAGATCACCTTTCATTTCAAACTAATCGTAGACCGTCGCCCTCTTAGATGAATGGTCTTCCGAACAAAGACAGTTTCACGTTGAACTGTTTCAGTCAAATTTACCAATCAATGTAATATTGACCATGAATGCAAAGTGAATGGAAGGCGTAAATATTCAACAGATGATGCACAAGAATTTGGTCGTGTGAGTGAATGAGGAATTAATCAATGAAAAATAACCTTGTAAAAGGTAATTTTAACCCTGCACAGTCCTTATCTAACAGCAATATATTCCTTTAATTAATGCATTCCTTTCTAAGACTTTCTTTTTGTATAAAGAATGCAGACCTTAACTCAAGTTCTTCAGGCCAAGCCCGAAAAGACTACGTGGAGTCACCTCCCTGCTCACCACCTGCAGGGAGAGTCATTGGATGAGTTGTAAACCGGGCAGTAGGCAAAAGCGGGGTCCTGGGCGCGTGGATCCCCGGCATCGCCGACTGGTTCTAGGGACGTGGAACGTCACCTCACTGGCGGGGAAGGAGCCTGAGCTGGTGCGGGAGGAGGAGCGGTACCAACTAGATATGGTTGGGCTCACCTCCAGGGTGAGATAGGGTGTGAGGCGCCAAGTGGGTGTGGGGATACTCACAAGTCCCCGGCTGAGTGCCACTGTGTTGGAGTTCTCTCCGGTGAACGAGAGGGTCGCCTCCATGCGGCTGCAAGTCTTTAACTCCCACCTCCGGAAGAACTTCTCATGCATCCCGGGTGAGGTTGGGGACATGGAACCTGTGTGGGCCATGTTCAGAGCCTCCGTTGTGGAGGCTGCAGCTTGGAGCTGTGATCACAAGGCTGTCGGTGCCTGTCGTGGCGGCAACCCAAGAACCCGTTGGTGGACACCAGCGGTGAAGGAAGCCGTCCAGGGGTCTCCTGAAACAGCAGACGGGTACCGGGAGGCCAAAAGGACCAGCAGTTGCTGAAGCAAAATCCCGGGTGTGGGAGGAGTTCGGGGAGGTCATGGAGAAGGACTTTCGGTTGGCCTCAAGGAAGTTCTGGCAAACTGTCCGGCGACTCAGGAAGGGAAAGCAGGGCTGTCCTCAGTCGGGGAGGAGACCATATCCTTGGTAGAGGTCACTGAAGTAGTCAAAAAGCTCTTCAGTGGCAAGGCGCCAGGTGTGGATGAGATTCGCCCTGAGATGCTGAAGGCTCTGGACATTGTCGGGCTGTCGTGGCTGACACGCCTAGTCAATGTAGCGTGGAGGTCGGGGACAGTACCTGTGGAATGGCAGACCGGGGTGGTGGTCTCCATTTTCAAAAAAGGGGACCGGAGGGTGTGCTCCAACTATCGGGGTATCACACTGCTCAGCCTCCCCGGGAAAGTTTATTCCAGGGTGCTGGAAAGGAGGCTCTTTACCCTCGCAGGGTTGTTGGGGGGGCATGGGAGTTTGCCCATCCAGTCTACATGTGCTTTGTGGACTTGGAGAAGGCCTATGACCGTGTCCCCCGGGGAATCCTGTGGGGGGTACTACGGGAGTATGGGGTACCGGGGCCGTTGGTACGTGCCATTCGGTCCTTGTACGAACAAAGTGCGAGCTGTGTCCGTATTCTCGGCACAAAGTCAAGCACGTTCTCAGTGGGTGTTGGACTCCGCCAAGGTTGCCCCTTGTCACCGATTCTGTTCGTGATCTTCATGGACAGAATCTCAAGGCGCAGCCGAGGTGAGGAGAGTGTCCGGTTTGGGGACCTCAGAATTGCATCTCTGCTCTTTGCAGATGATGTGGTTCTGTTGGCTACATCAGACCGTGACCTCCAGCATGCACTGGGGCGGTTTGCAGCCGAGTGTGAAGCGGTCGGGATGAGAGTCAGCACCTCCAAGTCTGAGGCCATGGTTCTCTGCCGGAAAACGGTGGAGTGTTCCCTCCGGGTTGGGAGTGAGTTGCTGCCTCAAGCGAAGGAGTTCAAGTATCTCGGGGTCTTGTTCACGAGTGAGGGCAAAATGGAGCGGGAGATGGACAGACGGATTGGTGCAGCGTCTGCAGTGATGCGGGCGCTGTACCGGTCCGTTGTGGTGAAGAGGGAGCTGAGCCGGAAGGCGAAGCTTTCGATTTACTGGTCCATCTACGTTCCAACCCTCACCCTCACCTTCTATTTCTATTTGTATTATTTTATAACTACTGTCGGCTGTCGGGCGTTTTGCAGCCAAAACGCTGTTGTTGAGGTATTGACCGGTGACTGGAGATCGTGGATTAGACCAAATGGAGTTTCCTCCGCATACTGGCTTCGACTCTAGTGGATAATCTCAGCGACATGTTGTTAGACTGCCTTCAGTTCTTGTTGTGAGCAGGCTAATAAATTACAATACTTCTCTCAGAGTGACAGACGATCATTTGGAAGTAGAACAGCCCTAGTCTATCCCTCAACAGCCTGGCCTCAAATGGAGGATATTATCGAGCTGTTAGGTGTCGAGGCACTTTCTGATTTAGAAGATGCCCCCTCCGGCAGATCTCCCCTATAAAGCTTTTTCCACCGGCGGTCACGGAGTCCTTCCTAATCCCAATCCAATTCATCACCTATTGAAAAGATATTTACTGCCCCAGTTTTTAAATAATGAGACAATCAATCAATCACCTGAAGTATTCATGCTCCCAGTTATTAAATAATTGGATGCTGTGCATCGGTATAATCAGTGTAATTATAATATAACGGGTTCAAGAATGCTGATTAATGTGGAGTAATATATTCTTGACTGTCGTAGTTGTCGCCAGTGTTGTCATTTAGTTTGTTATATTGCTAAACGTCTCATATTGACAGATCAATGATGAACTATGGATTATAAATGCCATGCATTGTTTTCTATGCTTTCCTTTGCCTATTATAAAAGCAAAACCTTGCACAAAGTCTTTTAGCACATATTATCTCTTATTCCTAATCTTAATGTCATGTCCAATAATATTTCACTTCTTTATGCCAATTGTTTTCGCCGTCGGAATATCTTATCTTGCCCACATATTTGTATATTTAACTGTAATTTGCACATACGTTAGTTATTTTATCAATCTGTGGTTTTTGTACTGTATCGCTATGCAACCTGGCACAAGAATTTCCTTCAGGATTAATAAAGTTCTATTCTATTCTAGTCTATTCTATTCTTAACCAAGCAAGTAAGCAAGGGACAGGTAGGACAGGAGGAAAAAGAGTAAGCTATACATATTTGTATCACTACTTATTTGATTGTCTTTATGTTGTATGTGTGTCTGTGTGTCTATATACGTTGCCTGAATTGTTGATTATTTCTTTCAGTCCACAAACTGTGGTTCCACTGACCTGTGTCGACTCTGTAGTCCTACAGGCCTCATACATTTTAAACAATGTTAAATGTATATTTTGTACATCATATATCGTATATACATTAATATCGATATATGAAATGCATGTAAAATTTTACATACGACAATTATTCAGACACTATGACAAGATACATGTTATTTGGTATCAATGTGAAATTGAATACAATGTGTATTGATTACCTGTACAATTAAGATCACCTTTCATTTCAAACTAATCGTAGACCGTCGCCCTCTTAGATGAATGGTCTTCCGAACAAAGACAGTTTCACGTTGAACTGTTTCAGTCAAATTTACCAATCAATGTAATATTGACCATGAATGCAAAGTGAATGGAAGGCGTAAATATTCAACAGATGATGCACAAGAATTTGGTCGTGTGAGTGAATGAGGAATTAATCAATGAAAAATAACCTTGTAAAAGGTAATTTTAACCCTGCACAGTCCTTATCTAACAGCAATATATTCCTTTAATTAATGCATTCCTTTCTAAGACTTTCTTTTTGTATAAAGAATGCAGACCTTAACTCAAGTTCTTCAGGCCAAGCCCGAAAAGACTACGTGGAGTCACCTCCCTGTGGGCTCACCACCTGCAGGGAGAGTCATTGGGATTGTATACCGGGCGGTAGGCAAAAGCGGGGTCCTGGGCGTGCGGATCCCCGTCATCGCCGACTGGTTCTAGGGACGTGGAACGTCACCTCACTGGCGGGGAAGGAGCCTGAGCTGGTGTGGGAGGTGGAGCGGTACCAACTAGAATATGGTTGGGCTCACCTCCAGGGTGAGATAGGGTGTGAGGCGCCAGGTGGGTGTGTCCCCGGCTGAGTGCCACTGTGTTGGAGTTCTCTCCGGTGAACGAGAGGGTCGCCTCCATGCGGCTGCAAGTCTTTAACTCCCACCTCCGGAAGAACTTCTCATGCATCCCGGGGGAGGTTGGGGACATGGAACCTGAGTGGGCCATGTTCAGAGCCTCCGTTGTAGAGGCTGCAGCTTGGAGCTGTGGTCAAAAGGCTGTCGGTGCCTGTCGTGGCGGCAACCCAAGAACCCGTTGGTGGACACCAGCGGTGAAGGAAGCCGTCAGGCTGAAGCAGGGGTCTCCTGAAACAGCAGACGGGTACCGGGAGGCCAAAAGGACCGCAGCTTCAGCAGTTGCTGAAGCAAAATCCCGGGTGTGGGAGGAGTTCGGGGAGGCCATGGAGAAGGACTTTCGGTTGGCCTCAAGGAAGTTCTGGCAAACTGTCCGGCGACTCAGGAAGGGAAAGCAGGGCTGTCCTCAGTCGGGGGGGAGACCATATCCTTGGTAGAGGTCACTGAAGTAGTCAAAAAGCTCTTCAGTGGCAAGGTGCCAGGTGTGGATGAGATTCGCCCTGAGATGCTGAAGGCTCTGGACATTGTCGGGCTGTCGTGGCTGACACGCCTAGTCAATGTAGCGTGGAGGTCGGGGACAGTACCTGTGGAGTGGCAGACCGGGGTGGTGGTCCCCATTTTCAAAAAAGGGGACCGGAGGGTGTGCTCCAACTATCGAGGTATCACACTGCTCAGCCTCCCCGGGAAAGTTTATTCCAGGGTGCTGGAAAGGAGGCTCTTTACCCTCGCAGGGTTGTTGTTGCCCATCCAGTCTACATGTGCTTTGTGGACTTGGAGAAGGCTTATGACCGTGTCCCCCGGGGAATCCTGTGGGGGTACTACGGGAGTATGGGGTACCGGGGCCGTTGGTACGTGCCATTCGGTCCTTGTACGAACAAAGTGCGAGCTGTGTCCGTATTCTCGGCACAAAGTCAAGCACGTTCTCAGTGGGTGTTGGACTCCGCCAAGGTTGCCCCTTGTCACCGGTTCTGTTCGTGATCTTCATGGACAGAATCTCAAGGCGCAGCCGAGGTGAGGAGAGTGTCCGGTTTGGGGACCTCAGAATTGCATCTCTGCTCTTTGCAGATGATGTGGTTCTGTTGGCTACATCAGATCGTGACCTCCACCATGCACTGGGGCGGTTTGCAGCCGAGTGTGAAGCGGTCGGGATGAGAGTCGGCACCTCCAAGTCTGAGGCCATGGTTCTCTGCCGGAAAACGGTGGAGTGTTCCCTCCGGGTTGGGAGTGAGTTGCTGCCTCAAGCGAAGGAGTTCAAGTATCTCGGGGTCTTGTTCACGAGTGAGGGCAAAATGGAGCGGGAGATGGACAGACGGATTGGTGCAGCGTCTGCAGTGATGCGGGCGCTGTACCGGTCCGTTGTGGTGAAGAGGGAGCTGAGCCGGAAGGCGAAGCTCTCGATTTACAGGTCCATCTACGTTCCAACCCTCATGGTCACAAGCTTTGGGTAGTGACCGAAAGAATGAGATCGTGGATAGCCAAAATGAGTTTCCTCCGCAGGGTGGCTGGGCTCAGCCTTAGAGATAGGGTGAGGAGCTCAGACATCCGGAAGGAGCTTGGAGTAGAGCCGCTGCTCCTCCGCATCGAAAGGAGTCAGCTGAGGTGGTTCGGGCATCTGATTAGGATGCCCCCCGGGCGCCTCCCCTTAGAGGTTTTCCGGGCACGTCCAACAATCAATCAATCACCTGAAGTATTCATGCTCCCAGTTATTAAATAATTGGATGCTGTGCATCGGTATAATCAGTGTAATTATAATATAACGGGTTCAAGAATGCTGATTAATGTGGAGTAATATATTCTTGACTGTCGTAGTTGTCGCCAGTGTTGTCATTTAGTTTGTTATATTGCTAAACGTCTCATATTGACAGATCAATGATGAACTATGGATTATAAATGCCATGCATTGTTTTCTATGCTTTCCTTTGCCTATTATAAAAGCAAAACCTTGCACAAATGTCTTTTAGCACATATTATCTCTTATGTTTCTAAGAAAATGCCAGAGATTATTTACCACAAATATTCATTGTTATTATTGTTGTTATGCTGTGGCACACATTTTACAATTAAAAGAGTATTACTAATGTTGTCTCTCTGGTAAAAAAAAACAACTAAAACCCACAAATACAAAAATGGTGCTGAAATGCTTTTGTTTTTGTCAATTGAACCTCGTCAGTTTTGGTTCAATCCATGGAGAGTAAAGAGTGGAGGAACTTTTCTCCCCAACCGGAGCTTTGTCTTTCTAACAACCTTGTCTCCAGTTGTTGGTGTGTGTGTGTGTGTGTGTGTGTTGTGTGGTGTGGTGTGTGTGTGTGTGTGTGTGTGTGTGTGTGTGTGTGCGTGTGTGTGTGTATGGTTGCTAGAGTCTCCATTTATCCTCCCATGATTCTGCTTGCTGCTCTGACTTCCTGTCAGGGTGACCCCTGGGTGAACTCTGCTGCTCCCTCATTTGCATCTGATGCCTAGCTGTCAGCTCACTTGTAGTTCACACAGGTTCTCCTCATCTCGCTCTCTCTCTCTCTCTCTCTCTCTCTCTCTCTCTCTCACACACACACACACTCGCTCCCTCTCTCGCTCTCTCTCTCTCTCAGAATAGTTTAGAAATTTTAATCAATTGTTTCAGTCTTATTTGTGCACCATCCTACTATATACTGCGGCAACTGATAGATGAGATGTACTTTATTAATCCCGGGCGGGAAATGTGGTTGTCAGAGCAAAAATAGGATAGTAATAATAATGACATTAAAATGATCACACTAAATATTAGATATAGTCAAACAAATAAATATACAGATATTTCTACCTGAGGAGTAGACATGTAGTAAATAAATACTTAAATAAACACAATTAGTACAGGCATTGAAGCCACCGGTCATTGGTCAAGTTGAGGCTCGTTCATTATTCCCTGACGCTTCATTGAGTCGGGTCACATATTCTTTTTTTACTTTAAAGATAATTGGATGATTACAGGTGGAAGAACATTGATTACAGTTCATTATCACCACGCCACACCTCCCACTGCTATTCATCACAGAGGTAAGTGATCAGAATATGACATCGCTTATTCTTCTCTCATCTACACGCAACTGTTCTTCATCTTCATCATCTCTGCAAGGTGGTTTTGCATAACATATAATTATAAGACAAATGACATTGACCGGAAATTATTTCAACTTATGCAAATGTGAAATTATCTTGATCAACTGGCGGCTAACTGTCTGGCTATCAACTGAGAAGAAAATATGTATTCACATGCATATTTTTAAATCGCATAAAGAGGCAGCTACTATTTTAATATATCAATTGCTTTTAATATAATGAATATCTTTTCAATATAATTGTGTCCATCTCCCATCCCTTTCCCCACCTGCAGAAGGAAGGATTAGCGTGAACCATCTTCAACGTTGTTCAACCTAACAGTCTTCAGACACCGGCAGACTCCATCCACCCAGGATTGAAGGCTGGAAGGTTGCTGGTTTGATCCCGGGGCTCCCCCTCATAGCTAAGTGTCGAGGTGTCCCTGAGCAAGACACCACCTAACCCTACCTGCTCCTGACGTGTTGGTTGTTACCTTGCATGGTTGACACCGCCGTCGGTGTATGAATGGGTGAATGTGAGGCAATACTGTAAAGCACTTTGGATAAAAGTGCTGTATAAATGCAATCCGTTTACCATTTACCATTTACCCATTACAGGCCTAGGCAGAATTACAACGCCACCCTACCGGACTGGCACAAATGCAGCCCATTGACTTTGCGTCAGACGGGACCAGCCGGTGACTTCTTCACCGTGCTGCTAAAAGTGACCGGACCAATGATAAAGATCACTTCACTTTATGCAAATGAGCAGGTATTGCAGTGTGTGTTTTCTGGCCATCTTATTGAACAATACATATTCACTGTGTTGGATTTAATTTCCTGGTTTTAAGCGTTTCCCACTGGCGATGTTGTAAACTCCCCCGGCAGCAAATACGCAGAGGCAGCAGCGCGTTGCCAGGCGTATCGGAGTCTCCCGTAATGTTATGCATTGTCCCAGCATCACCATCAACCTTCCATGGGCCCGTGACTTATAGCATTCTCAGAACTGCGATCTCAACTGCTTAGGTAGCAATCCATCGACATCGTTAGCTTTTCCCGCAGCTTTCTCTTGTTCTTTATTGTTCAGATTTGTCCTCAAGTTATCTGTCTTTAGTTTCCCCACATGCCACTAGTATTCAAGATAACTTCATTGATGACTATGTTGTTGCCTGGGCAACCAAGAGACCTCTGAAATAGAATTGCATCCAAGAACAAGGGCTGTTTTCTTTTGGCAATTTAACACAAAATGTCCCTACAAGCGGGCCCTTTAATCTCAGCAGCCCCTTTGTTAACCCACCACCTCTGTCCTTTCCATCGGCCATTTCGTTTTATATTCTCTCTTCTTTCCCATTTTCTTTTAATTTTTACCCTCTCAAGAGGCCCGCGATGAGTGACAGCTAGGAATTAACGATGTGTAAACATGCACGCATCTATTTGCATCTCATCAGCACAGATGTCACTGAACTCAAACACCGTCACCAGCCACGCCTTAACACCTTCCTACCGCAGCATTTTTTTCTGCTGCTACCTGCGGTTTCTGTGTTTGTCGGAGCATGGCGCGGAGAACACAGAGAGACGAGCACAGAGAGTAAGAATGGCGCATTGGGACAGATCACGTCCGACAGTTTGAGGCAGGGTCACCTTCGCACGCTGTGTAGATCATAAGCATATAAGGAAAAATAGGAGAAAATTTGGAAATATGGGCAGTGAAACACATCGTGCATAATCACATGATACAGAATCAGGCTTTTATAGGATCAAATTTAATGTTGAAACGTTAACATTCAAGCCCCTGTACACGTTCCTTATAAGCGCTCGACGCCACAGGAGCGATCCTTGTGGGTGCCGCAGGTAATCCCGTCCGTTGAATCTCTGCAACACAGTTTTATTGATCCATAGGCGTTTTACTCACAAAGTTCACGGTTATCGATTACCCTTCAGGAGGACATCCACTGGACAAGAAGAAACTCTGGAACTCACATCTTCTCTTGGGAGCTGAATATATAAGGAACCATCGCCAAGAGGTGTGACAAGAGGCTTAGAAGTTACTGTTAATATCAAGAGTCTCACTCTCAGTGAAAACATCTGGTGGTTTTGTAGGTGGATTCAATCGCAGCACAGGCCAATAAACCGCAGTCTTAATCAAAATGGAACATGGCCATATTCTCACATGTGCAACACACATGCAGATGCAGTCTCTTTATGCCAAACATGGGTCTCCAGAGAAGAGAGAGAGAGAGAGAGAGAGAGAGAGAGAGAGAGAGAGAGAGAGAGAGAGAGAGAGAGAGAGAGAGAGAGAGAGAGAGTGGGGGAGAGAGACAAAGATGAAACCAACAGAAAGATACAGAGAAACTGTTTAAGAAGACAGAAGTCATGTGTAGCAGGTCTCCAAATGTGATGACCATACCAACATTAAAAGTAGATTAATTTCGATATTAATAAATAGATAAATTCATCAATTTATGAAAAAAATTGATGAATTAATCCCAGAGGCATATTGTCCACCTTCGTTGTCATTGTCCCAATCCCAATCTAATAACACTCATGAAGTCAAGTTGTATAATTAACAAAAGTATACAGTTATACAAACTGGAGAAAAAAAAAAACCATGTAAACACGTCAATCATAACAGAGGGTTAATACGTCCACATAATTCTAACAGCTACTGTAGTGGACACATCATAATTACAATAAAGTTAGGGTTATGGTGAGGGTTAGGGCTAAAATACCACACTTGAATGTTTGCTAGCGGAATTAACACGACCAAAGTAACAGTCCAGGAGCTTTCTCCAAACATTTGAGGAGTTTAAAGGAGTAAATATACCATCCAGTAATATACCGACCACAAACACACATAAACTCACAGCCTCACTTGTGAAAACCTGTGAATTTAATCACATGTCCATGTAGGGCATTCGGCAGGTTTCTCATCAACAGTCTTCAACGGCGTCAACATTCAACACGTCTCTCGTTTTCTTGGTCATCACACCGGACACCGGGCCATCCAACTATATACAGTATATTTCATTCAGCGCATTTAATGAGGCAGAAATTAGAGGAGTCTTTCGTGCCTAATTATTATGTCAGCTCTTTTTATCAGTGCTCGCCCATGCAAACGGCAGTAAAATATTATGTAAATGAGTCGGGAATGTTCGGTGGGAAATATAAAGCCATTCACACTAATCTTTAGCATGGCCATATTGGCTGCACAAATTAGCAGTTTAACCTTAGTGCGCATGAAACGGCTGGCTGAGCATTTCTCATAAACAACATTCAGATATTCACTCAAGCAAGTTCCCGCTCAGCAGCTTCCAGGAGGGCTGGCTAGTTGCTGGCGTCTCACACTTTCATGTTGGACTGCGAGAAATGTAAATATCGGTGTGACACACACACACACACACACACACACACACACACACACAAACACACACACATTTGGGTGGACATTTAGATACTTGCTCCAATAACTGTACTCCATCACATCTGTGTAAACCAGTGGCAGTATTGTTGAGATGCCAGCGGGGTATGATATGGAGAACATCATAATGACTGACAGTTCTCATGCAAGCAGTCGATGGTACCACCGGTGAACCTATTTCCAACCTTGGGAGTGCACACACACACACGCACACACACACAGACACACACACACACAGACACACAGACATACACACACATAGCCTCAAGGAGTATTCCTCCCCAACACCCACATGGAGGAGCACTGCAGCAGGTGCAGGCAGGGAGCGAATTGCCATGCACCATGCACCATGTACCACTGTACCATGTACCATCACCATGTACCATGCACCATGCACCATGCACATGCACCATGTACCATTGCACCATGCCAACCATGTACCATGCACATGCACCATGCACCATGCACCATGTACCAGCACATGCACCAGTGCACCATGCACCATGGCACCATGGTCACCATGCACCATGTTAACCAGGCCACCATGTTACCATGCACCATGCACCATGCATCCCTGCACCAGTTGCACCATGCACCATGCACCAATGTACCGATGCACATGTACCATGCAGCCCATGCACCATGCAGCCATGGTAACCATGTACCATCGTTACTCGATGCATCCGATGTACGCATGTAACCCATTGCAACCATGTACCAGTGCCACCATGCACCATGTACCATGCAACCCGAGTGCACGATGTATCCATTGCAACCATGCACCATGCAGCCATGTACCATGACACCATATGCACCAATGCATCGCCTGGCAACCAATGGCACCCATGCACCGCATGCACCATGTACCATGCACATGTACCGATGCACCATGCAACCATTCACCATGTACCATGTACCATTTGTACCTGCACATGCACAATGTACCCATGTACCATCGCACCATGCACCATGCACCATGTACCATTACCATGTACCATGCACCACGCACCTGCAACATTACCACGCACCAGTACCACGCACCATGCAACCACGTACACGTACCATGCACCATGTACCATGGCACTGCACCATGTTACCATTCACCATGCACCATGTACCAATGCACCATGCCCTTCCTGGCTCGCCTGCACGGAAAGCTGGGTGAAGCCATAGCTCAAAGAAGGAATGGGATTCAATTATTTAATGGCATTACAATAATACTCTATCGGAAGTATTAATGGGATCCAGCTCTTCTTCAGCAGATGGATTCAACAAATCCCACTGGTAGTGAAGAAAGAAAAGATAAATGGCAAAATTATGATAGTTGTTATTGCTTACACTTGGGAATTGACACGTGCGCGTTCCAACACTCCCACTATGTACATGTGATGCCTAGACGCGATAGGAAGCATGCCATACTTCTATGCACTTAATGAAAATAGCTTCCCGCTCTAACCGCTGAAGTACGGTGAGGGTCAATTTCCTCGCCAGATGGCACACAACTCAAAGACTGAGTTCCTTCCGATTGAGTGCCGGTTCTATTTTCCTTTTCTTATAATAGCAGAGTGGTTTGGGATCCAAGTCAAATCTTCTTACCCAAATGTCACCCATTTACACACAGCCTCAGGCGGAAACCATAAAAGCTGTATTCTGTGATTGTGTAGTGGTCATTATCGGAGTGCTGCGAGGCAGGGCTCACCTTATGTTCTTCTCAAGCTTTCTTCTCTCTTATTCATTATTTCTTCACTATTCTCTGGTACCTATCTCCTCAGTTTAAAAATAATTCAACTTGTTTAATGTTCATACTGTTAGGTCTACTCCATTCGGACTTCAAACTTTAGCAAAATTTTTCACTTGAATTCAACTTTTTCTGGTTTAACATTCGTAACCAACGATAAATGGCCCATGACACATACGACCATCTATCCTGTATCTGACTGGGGGCTGTATGTAGGTAATGACAATGCAATAACAGCCATTGGGATTAATTCACCACAGCTGTTTAGGATTTATTACATTTAAATTACTGGGTCTGTCAAAAAAGAAGGTGCATTGGGAGTTGTGTGACAAAAGAAGACAGACACGCAGTCATTGACTGGCTGGATCGGTTACCTGCTGTTTTATTCAAACACACATGCAGAAGTAATTGCAGCTAAACACACACACAGTGAGGTATAAACAAACCAGCACATGAATATCGGACGACTTGGGTCAGAGAAACATGCAAACACAACAAACCAAGTCTCACGAGTCTCCCAATCGGCAAGTATGCATGTATTTTTGGATGCACACGCGTGTACAGAGACATTATTCACACGCTCCGGGGGTCTCTCAGAGTGAAAGTGTTAATGAGGCGGGTTTATCCTCTCCCGCCGCCCCCTGAGGACCGCTGGCCTCTGAGAGTCCGGGGTCAGTGCGGCGCCGTCGCCTCAAACCAATGAATTAAAAATCAAGTCTATACCCTCTCTCGCCGCCATAAATATTTCTCTTCCATTCTGAGCCGAGGTGACCCGTGGGCCCACGTGTCCATGTGGCAGGAGCCTTCGACAGAGTCTGACACAGTGGACGGAGGATGATTGTCACCGTAATCGGATACAGGGGTGAGACACCGTGGCCGGCTGGGATTCACATTAGGCCCGTGAAATTACGTCCTGCTGCACCGCCTGACCGCGGGGGAGCGAAGCCGGTCACGGCACGGACGCTGTGAGTCGAGTGTGTTGCTTATTTTTCACATGATGACACTCAATCAAGAAGTTTATGAATCGTGCTTTTGTGAAACTCTTACGGAGCAATATGAGCTTCTTGGTTATATTTCCATTTGCTCAAACTTAGCCTTACTTATTTTGCCCCAAAATGAATCCATATTGGATGGTGGAAGGGTTATTTCCAATGCTACAAAGAATACATGAATATTAATAAATACAGCTTCAGCTTTCTATAGATCACTGCCACGTTCTTTCCCTGTAGTTACATCTACATTCAATTGATCACAGACGATGCCAAGTCAAACATGCACGCGTATGCAATACTTAGCGTAACCCTTTGTCATGAACAAATCCACGTTGTTGTTTACTTCTTGCCGGGGTCTTGCCCAAGACCTGTTGCATACAAATGTCCTGCTAGCAAGCTTGCTCGTGTCCCTCGTTTGGTTGTTTGCTGTTTTAGTATTTTGGTTTTGTTCTACCTGTGCAATCCACTTGTGTCACTGTTGCTCGGCGGGTAATTGATCTACACGTACCTCCGCCGGGGCTCCTGTGCTCATATGGTACCGCGGCCACGAGGGGCTGAGGAGCCTGAGAACAAAGGGCTGTGTGCAAAAAAGACAGGTGGTGGGGGGTGAAGGTCAACCCTATATAGAGGCTCATCAAAGTGTGTCTTCCTCGGCAGCCGGTAAGGAAAGCGCATCCTTTGATCTTCACCTGTCGGCGGACAGCAGAGGCAAGCCACTGCTCACTTTGCACTCCGGCTGTTGTGTTTACTCTGCCTAAAAGCAGGGCTTTGAGCGAAAGGTTTGTGTAATGGGTGTTGAAAAACAGGCAGAGCCAGAGATAGAGCTGAGGGACACAAAAAGGAACACAATAATGGCTGAGTGGGATGTGGGATGTGTGATGTGACGTGCTTCATAGAAAGAGGAGACATGAAAGAAGGGAAGGGTTCCTTCGAGGTGAAGGCAAGGAAAAATATATTCATGACAAAAGACTACCTGTGCAGGTTATTTATCGTTAGCGGTGTGCAAAGATCAGCTGTTTATTTTTTTTAAGATCAGGGTTTACAAAAGAGGGAACAGAAAAGTAGTTTTGTTGCCGCTCGCATTCACATTCAGGTCCGGCAACAGCCACCTCTGACCAATTCATAGTTTGACAAAAAAAAAAAAAAGGCTTTATTCATTGTTCAACAAGAGTACCATTCCCAGGAGCATGCTTATGAGACTCAGGTGAATGCGCCGCGTGGGTTTCCGTGTTCGATTCTTCACTCCAACCGCTGTCAGCTTTTGTCCATCCGCCCGCCCCATGCCGAACAAACCGCCCATCTCTCATCAGCCTCTGTGTCTTGCCTGTGATATATAGAGAGAATCAGGGCAGTCTCTACGGTGGTGGTGGTGGTGGTGGTGGTGGTGGTGGTGGTGGTGGTGGCGGGGAGCCCGCGCCTCCCACAGAGACACACTAGTGAAGTGATGTAGAAATAACGGCCCTGTAGTCCTCTCGTGAATTGATGACTGAGTAAGAGGAAGAAGCGGAGGGAGATAAACAAGGCCAAGGGAGTCAGGAGGTGCTCCTGCGCGTCCACCAGCACGTCGCTGTGCACCGACGGGACGGGAGGGGCGGGGATGATATAGTGTTATGACGGTCGGGACAAAGGGGTGTGTTCTAAATGCCTCCGACACGCCCCACCTTGAAACATTGCCCTTGAACCCCCCCCACCCCCCCCCCCCGCTCAGATAGATATGCACCAGACACACGGAGACACACACCTTATAGGTTCATGCTGCTTCCACCACTCGAGTTATAATAATAATAATAATAATAATAATAATAATAATAATAATAACGATGATATTTATGGAATAGCAAGAGAGGGACCAACACCTTCTGATCCAGCCAAACCTCCCATATATTGAATTGTTTAGTGAGCAAGTAAGTAAGTGAAATGTATTTACAAAGTGTTTTTCACAGACACAGGTCAAAAAAGTGCTGTACAAGGGCAAAAAGTGGCGTATAGAACTGGAAACACAATACAATTTCAAATTTAAATACCCAATAAATACACAAATCGCAGACCTGGTGCACACAAAGACAAAACAATATTATTACAATGGGTTGATACGCAGGTTAAGTAACTTGCAGTCTAACCGTTTTATTAGGGACCTGGCAGGCACTGTTAGTATTACAAACACCACCAATCTGCTTCGGTAAACACAGTCCACACAATTGGCAGGACCCTGATTGTGTTATAAAATATAATTGCCGCTACTGTTTCGTGTCTCGTGAATGACAAAACCCGGTTCTGCAGTCGTTAATTAGGAGGAAACATAATTTTGTGGCTAATATAATTAATTAATTCTAAATGAGCGCCGGCTTGTCGCAGCACCACAACCCTCCAGTGTATTGGTGGTAGATTTAGTTTAACTGCGTGTTTTGGGGGGTTTGAGCGGTGACCACGTATACGAGCTACGAGCCCCCAGACGCCAGTACACCGCTGGAGACGGTGAGACAATTACTGCTCATCTTGTTCTTAAATGCAGCCTATAATCTTTTATGTTTTTTGCTCTCGTTACATTCTTTAGTTATGTTTTTTTGTTTTTGTGTGTATGTGTGTGTGTGTGTGTGTGTGTGTGTGCATATGTATGTCTGTATTTGTTGTGTGTGTGTGTGTGTTTGGTGTGATGTGTGTGGGTGTTGTTTGTGTGTATTGTGTGTGTGTGGTGTGTGTGTGTGTGTGTGTGGTGTGTGTGTGTGTGTGTGTGTGTGTGTGTGTGTGTGTGTGTGTTGTGTGTGTGTGTTTGTTTGGGTATGTGTGTGTTTGGATGTGTTTGGATGTGTGTGTGTGTGTGTGTGTGTGTGTGTGTGTGTGTGTGTGTGTGTGTGTGTGTGTGTGTGTGGTGTGTGTGTGTGTGTGTGTGTGTGTGTGTGTGTGTGTGTGTGTGTGTGTGTGTGTGTTTGTTTGGGTATGTGTGTGTTTGGATGTGTTTGGTGTGTGTGTGTGTGTGTGTGTGTGTGTGTGTGTTTGTTTGGGTATGTGTGTGTTTGGTGTGTGTGTGTGTGTGTGTGTGTGTGTGTGTGTGTGTGTGTGTGTGTGCGTGCATTTATTGTCACATAATAGAATAAGATTTTCTGTGCCTAATGTTTGAGCTATTAGAACAAACTGGGGTGGGGTGGGGTATGTTGGGCGGGCGTGCCTGTCAACTTCCATTAGTGCCAATGTTATTCGTTCTCCTCCATTAATTTGTGCCACTGCAAAACTCTCCACTTGTTTATTTGCTATGCTATAGCCCCTAGCTACCTGGGACACCGTTGTTTGACTACTGTGAAGCCACTTAAGGCTGTCAATTAGCATAAGTCACAACGCATTTACAAGCACGTGTGTATCTCCCCGGACAATTATTCATCATCAGACATGGACGTCGTGTGGACAGCCCCGATGCAGTCGTTCGCTTGTCAATTCTGACGATTCTGCCACTAAGTCCTTCCTAAGACGCGTGTGTGTTGTGCGTGGGGAAATGTAAAGTTGCATGAAAACATTTGACCGATCCGTGCCTTCATAGGTTTTGAGTGACCTTGTGTTGAAAAGGGTTTTGCAGAACTGAATGTGACGTGCCGTATATATACAAAGGCAAAAAAACAATCTGAATCAATGGAGGCATTCTAATAATATGAATCACTTTTGTAATAAAGAATAAATAAAGTAGCCAACATACAGTATCAGATGTGTTTTTTCACTATAAAGAGAATAATTAGACATTGCACCACACCTGACACCTATAGGTAATCCTGCCTGGCTGCAATTAAAAGATGGATGTCCCAAAATCACTTGCAGCTTAACACGGGGAGAACTGAGATGATTATCTTCGGCCCGAAGCATAAACAATCACAACTTGATGACGTCACACTCTGCCTTGAGGGATCCACTATTGCCCAAAGCTCCTGCTTCAAGAATCTTGGTGTTCTTCTTGATCCTACGCTCTCTTTTGATCAGCATGTCAAAAGTATCACCAGAACTGCATTCTTTCATCTTAGAAACATTGCCAAGATCAGACCAATGCTATCCGCTGCGGACGCAGAGACACTCATCCATGCATTTATATCATCCAGACTGGATTACTGTAATGCACTGTTCTCTGGTTTACCGAGCTCTACTACAAAAAGCCTCCAGCTCGTACAGAACGCTGCTGGCTAGACTTTTAACGAGAACTAGGAAGTTTTGACCACATTACTCCTATTCTCACTTCCCTCCACTGGCTCCCAATAAATGCCAGATCAGATTTTAAGGTGCTGACTTCTTACCTACAAGATCCTGCATGGGTCCGCACCATCGTACCTGAAGGACCTTATTGTTCCCTATTGTCCTTCTCGGCCTCTCCGGTCCTCAGGAGCTGGCCTTCTATCAATTCCAAAAGTAAATAACAAATCAGCAGGAAACAGGGCGTTCTCGTATCGAGCACCCTATCTGTGGAACAGTCTGCCACCTGTAATCAGGGAGGCTGACTCTGCTGATATATTTAAGGCGAGACTAAAAACCCACCTATTTACCCTCGCCTTTGGCTGCTAGGAGTGCCCCTCAGATCAAATTTACAGCTAAATCAACACTGTTAGCACTAGCCTACCCTAGCTGCCGATGGGTACTAGGTCTGAGGATACTTGTATGTTTCCGCTTACTGTGCTCCATCTAACCTTCATTTGTCTCCATTATCTAGAGTGCTGCTGTGATCGTGACTGGATACCTGGCCACCTCACCTGACGGCTACCAGCTTGCTCTCCAGCCAGCACCCCATCATAATATTACTATTTAATTTACTTGTGTACTTTGTCATTTGTTACCCCTGTTTTTTAATGCCCGTATGACACCCATTGCACTCCGAACCATCCCTGGAAGGAGGGATCCCCCACTCTGAGGTTCCTCCTCGAGATTTCTTCCTTGTTGATTAAGGGAGTCGTTTCTTTCCCTTAGGGGGGCTATAGGGCTAGGAGGGTGTCACAAAAACACTTTTGGCCCATAATAATCTGGCCTGTAAAGCCCTTTGAGACTGTCTTATGATTAAGGGCTATACAAATAAAATTTAATTGAATTGAATTGAATTACAGGTCCTACGGTTGGTTATTAGCTTATAAATAATAACTATCAAAGATAATTTGACAATAAAGGACAGGGGGAGGGGGGGTCCTGTGAGAACCAGACCCTAAGATAAATAAGACAGAAAGATAGATGAATAGATTAAGTGAAAGAAGAGGTGTGTGTGTGTGTGGGGGGGGCGGGGGGGGGTTAATGCTTGGATGGAGTGGAGTTGTGAAGATGGGGTTGGTGGAGGCCCCACCCGCCGGGGGGCAGGAATCATTCGTGAGGAGGAGAGGTGCTGATAACATCCAGGTAGCCCTCATAGTGCCAGGGTTTAATAAGCAGGCCACACAGATAACAGCCCACTGATAGGGACTGTACAGTATATGGCTCGGCAGGACTCACTGCTGATAAGAGGAAGGACATGCCCTCTCCAAAAAACAGCCACTCCAATACATTTTTTGTTTGTTTGTTTGTTTTTTTGTTTGTAAGTGTAATGATCTGTACTGTTTCTTCAACACATCATATGCAAATAAATGGGGTCTCGGCACATTGGACCCCTACAATAATTCTAATTGACGTCAAAATCGGACGACTGATTTTATAGCAAAATAAAGTTGACTTCTGTATATGACTTCTGTATAAGCCCTTGTTCAAAAAAAGTTAACTCCCAAGACCCTGACGCACACGATAATGGGACGCAGTAGAAGACCCGGACCATTTCCGCGGGGCTTTGAACTCTACCAGTGCTTCCATCATGCGTGGCCCGTTTAGGCGACATTAAGGCAAACACGGCGGCCCAAGGTCTGCGTATGTAAAGGCCTCCCAAGGACAAATTGTATCAAGCAGAACTTGTTTAATTTGGCAGGAAACACGTTTGTTCACCGATCTCCCCTCTTTAGCATTCGTCTCACACTCGATGCGCCACCTACAAGCTCTGCACCCACCGTTAACCCAAGCTGCCAATCGCCTGGTAGATCTTCCCCCCATGCCGAGCGTCAATCTCCCCAATGTATTTGTTGCGTTAAAACAAGAATTTGTTTCGAATTTCATGCACATATCACTTCTTCTGATAACCTCTTTGTGCCTGAAATGCGATCACACAGAGGGGTTTTTTTTTTACCTTTTTGCGAACGCGACACACGTTTCGGAAGGAGGAACGAACTGACGGCTTTGCTGACAGCTTTAACAGCAAGTTGTAATCACGCCAAAGTAGGGATATCACAAATCCAGGAGGACCTGTAGCCTGGAATCGAACCAGCAAGCGACTATCCAATCCCACGCCTGGTTTTAAAGGAGCGTTGCATCAGTAGCAGTTTCCTTGTTGAGCGTTCCCTATGGCACTGCTTGGTGCTCTTTAAGGGCAACTCAATTATGGATTCAACAGAGATGAATAATGTAACATAGAGAATAGTTTGACAGGACCAGTTGCATGTGCTCCATAATTTACTCCGATAGCAACTGGGTTTGGGGATAGCAGTCACGCAATGAGCAACATTTGTAACACCGCTTCCTTGAATCACATTCACATTTCAGATCTTTGTGTCTTTTCCCAAACACGACGTTAGCGGCAACAACTGTATTCAAATGTTGACGGTAACTCTAAAATCACGGATGCCTTGCAACGGTTTAGAAATGAGGGATCTTTGGACAACAATATTGCAACAGAATCTTGGCTGCCATACACACACATACATTAAATATCAGCGTCCGAATTATTTCCTGGCTGTCTTGAAATATGATAAATCACAAACGATTGTAAGCATGGACAAATGTAAGCACCATTAAAAGGAAAAGTGAGATTGCGCTCAGTCTTAGATGTGGGTGTTCCCTTTCAAATTATAATTCTATCTGCTATATGGCTTGTACTATTCATCATATTTAGCATTTTATAAAAACGTAAGAAACGAAGTAATAAAAGCAAATGTCATACATTTCTATAGTGGGCTGTAATATTCATTTTTAAAATGCACATTTGAATAAATGCACTTTTTAAGCTAAATTATTTATCTAATGTTTACAGATTACATTTTCATTTCAGCAAAATAACGATAAAAAAGTGATAACAAAATAACTATGTATCCTATACAACTAATATATAGTAAACTCTATACTCTTTGCTGTGTTAAAGCCTCTCACAACCAGTCCAAAAATAGCAAAAATGCATATACTGTATGATAAAAAAAATGAATAACTATTATAAATATGTGTTCCAAAAACCCTTGAGTGTCCACTTTTACTGACGCATGTGTTCTCATGAAAAACAAATACACTGCAAAGCAAACATTTAAATCCGTCCCCCCCCCGTGGTGCTACCTTCATGGTTTGAGCATAGCACTCCAAACATGACCTTTATGCAGTTTTCATGAGGACTCTGTAGGCATGCCTAGAGTGGGCACTTTCAAAAAGACGATTCGAAACAGGAAAGTGGTTTAAAAAAAACGGTAGTTTGGTAACAAGGTAACAATGGGTGACTCCATCGCGACTTGTGTTCATACATGATCATACAGAGCAAACGCGGAACACATGGGGCTATGAATATACATATAAGATTCTTTATACATGGAAGCGTAAACGTTTTGTTTCATCTGATTGGTTGGTTCATCATTCATGCGGGAGTTTGCCGTTGTTTTCTGTGGAAATCTGTGCACCGATTGGCGAGTGTTTTAATCCGTGTCAGACAAACAGCCCTACATTAAAAAAGGAAAGTACAGATTGGCCTTGTCGGAGGGTTTAACGAGTGTGTTTGCATGTTGAATTTGTGTGTGTGTGTGTGTGTGTGTGTGTGTGTGTGTGTGTGTATCACTCAAGCTGGACTTGATTTGTATATACTGAGTATCCTCCTGTTCTTCTGGTCAGTTCTTCCTGCCTTAAGCCACAGGGCACCATGCCTACACATTTCAGAGACATCTCTGTCTGGTTGAGGGCGCCTCCAACTGAAGCTGTCCAAGACTGTACTTCCGAGCCTTCCCCTCAGCCCATCCCATCCCACACAGCATACCCGTGTCATCTCGGCTCCTCGCCAGACCTGCCAGACCTGCTGGAAAACTGCGAGGGGTTAATGATAAATGATGCACGATAATTGACTCACATTTACTGACCGCCATACTTTGCGGTCCACTGGTAATGCTCTGTCCGACGACAACTTACCTCTCCTGCGTAAAAACCCATTTGCAGTCCATTCTCTTGTGTCATGTGTGGTACCTTGAGCTGCTCTCCGGTCTTTTCCCAGTTGGAAAACTTCACGGTCTGATTTTGGGATGTGATCCAGTTGAACACCGTCGCCTTCTGTCAACCTCGCGTCGTCCTCGCGTCGTCTTAACGTCTTCCAATCATTCACTCGCTCCTCGTTCACATTCTTGGGAAACCTCAACTTTTTTCTTCTTCTCCCCATATTTCTTTTCTCTCGTTTTTTCCCGTTGTGTCTCCTTCTTCCTTGCGTGTGTCAACTTCACCCCCCCCCCATCACTCCATCATCACCGCCACCCCCTCCTCCTCCTCCTCCTCCTCTCCATCACCTCACCCCGCCAACCACCACACCACCACCACCACCACCACCACCACCTCCTTCACCTCCTCCTCCTCTCCTTCACCTCACCCCGCCAACCACCACCACCACCACCACCACCACCACCTCCTCCTCCTCCTCCTCCTCCTCCTCTCACCACCACCGCCACCTTTTTATGGCTTGAAGCTGTTATTCCGCTTGGCTGCAGTGGCCCTCGGCTCCTCTCGGTAATATTTCATTCATCAGAACAATTAAAGCGGAACATTGGTTTTTCAGGGCGATAATTACAGTTTGATGAGTGAACCTGAACGCCACCAGGACAAGACAGCTTGATTGCTTCCATTGGTGGCTCCCCCTGTGCTATTCCAGGGGTTGTTATCCATTGTCTTGTCAAGCAAATATGGGCCGAAAACAGCCATGAAATGGAGAGAGGTGAACAGAGAGCGCGACGGAGAGAGACACATGGGTGAAATTGAGAGAGCCCGTGTGGGAGAGATTGCTGTGGAACAAGTGGCTTGTAATGGACATCTCATCTATTGAATGGCGACACACCACATTAACTCTGTGGCGGGCTGTATGGGAGCCGGTGTCTTTCTCTTGAGTACAGTGTACTGTTTACATTGTTGGAAATATGGTAATTTAATTTGAGCTCGAGAAATTATGCTTGTGTGTGTGTGTGTGTGTGTGTGTGTGTGTGTGTGTGTGTGTGTGGTGTGTGTGTGTGTTTCAGATGTTCACACAAGCTAATGCCCCTTGCTTTGATTTTCCTTTGAGTAGCAGCCAAGCGATCAATGGTACCTTATACTTCCTCAAGGTCATGGCACAAATGAAAGAGACTTTTGATCTTGACCTCATCGTAAGGTTGTGTGTGTGTGTCCTGTGTATGATGAGAAATTAGTTCCTGGAAGAGTATGAGGAGGATTCGATGGGTATCCCCCGGGCTTAAGTCCGAATAAAACAATAACCAATAAATAATAAATAATAAATAACAATATAGGGGCTTTTTTTCCATTCCAAAATACACTTTAGATCGGTCACCTATAGTTACAGCATGTACCTTGTGTCATAGATGTAGATTTAGGGGTAACAGGACGACATAATAATTCAAATGTTATATAGAATAAATACATTTAGAATAGTATATATTCTTATAATTCCTAAAAGGACACAATAAGACCATCTAATGTTCTAGTCATCATAATTGTGTAAATTCCCTCATTGATTTTGCTCCATAAACCTTAAAATGAGTTGAAAATGTGCTTCTAGACAGTAAAGTACATCTCCCTCCCCGCTGCAATGGTTGAGGCTGAACCACAATGACTTGGGAGGGCAATTGGGAGAGAAGCGATATATAACAGGGTTGTCATCGATTGCCAAAAGTCAGGTAGTAATTTCGGAAACTGCTGCACCTTTATCAGCCATATATATCCCTCACTCATATTATTTTTTAAAGGCGGCTGAAAGTAATATTTCATGAAGTCATTGGCGCTTACATCTGAACACTAATCGTCCTCAAAGCCACTCCATTTGCTGTGAACGATTAAGCGCAGAGAGGAGGCCACAAAATCTGATGCTAATTTGAAGCTTTAATGAGGCTGGTAATTAGAGCTAAATGTTAATGGTTATTAGGCATCGCCGCTGACTTCTCACACAAAGATGCTCCCATGAATCCAACAAGATTGGACTCCGGTGATGTGAGTGATGTTGAACTGTGGTGAAAACATGTCAGAGGGGCTCCGCCGCCCTCCTTATGAAGATGGATGGGACACATTTCAGCAAATAGGTATCGGATGTAAAATATATCTGATATTACTTATTTATCTTATTTATCGAGTGTATTGTCGAGGTAGGACTCCCCAACACGTTTGGCCCGCAAACTTAGCGGTACAAAGTGTTAACGGTGCCGCAAGTCATTCAAATATACAACATTTTTATGGGCACAACGACAACATTTGAGCTCAGCCGAACATTCACGATAAGGAGCGTCAATTCGGCTGGAAGGTTCGGCACAGACGTGGATTTTGCCGGAGAATCAAATTAAAATAGCAAGCATAAATATATCGTCCATGCAATCTTGCATGATTTGGCAATGATGTACAAATCAATGGGGGGGGGGGGGGGGGCGGGGGGCGCTGGAACAAGGATGGAAAGGAGTGTGAAGAGAAGAGACAGGGAGGAAATTGTGTGTGTGTGTGTGTGTGTGTGGGGGGGGGGGGGGGGAAAGGAAGTGCCATGCGGGGGGGGTGAGAGAGGAAAAAGGACGTGAAAATAAAAAAAGAGATGGATCTGCGTGTGTGTGTGTGTGTATGTGTGTGTGTGTGTGTGTGTGTGTGTGTGTGTGGTGTGCGTGTGTGCGTGTGTGTGTCTGGGACAGAGCGAGCGAGGGAGAGCGAGCGAGAGAGAGAGAGAGAGAGAGAGAGAGAGAGAGAGAGCGAGCGAGAACAGCCTTCCCTGTAGCAGTCTGTCTGCTCGGTGTTCACGGTGGCTGAGCAGAGTGCACGGCACAGCTGACCCTGGGGGAACACTTGGCACGCGATCGGGCCTCTGCACCGGGCAGCACACTCAGTGCCCAGCCCAAACACACAAGCACCGGCGATCAAAACAACGGCAAACAAGCATCAGTCTAACACGCGATCACTACAACACATGGGAGGAGGAGGAGGAGGAGGAGGAGGAAGAGGCGGAGGAGGAGGAGGAGACCCATGACCCACATGAACAGGGGCCATGGCGCAGTGCGTGTGTATGTGTGTGTGCCGTGGCTGAGGCTCATAAGACTGCGTCTGCATCTTTATACATCGTGTTCCTTTTTTATTTCCTGTACACATACACATACAGGATATGCAGTGAAATGAAAAAGTGGTGATGCCCAGTGGAATGTGCAACAGAATAAATACAAATATCTAGGGATGCACCGATACCGATACCAGTATTCGGTATCGGTCCGATACTGTGCTCATGTACTCGTACTCGTACTCGTTAAACTACTCCGATACAAACCGCACCGATACCACTTTGGCAACGCAACGTTAACCTTGTAATATTCTGAGCCAAGGAATATTGAAATAAGAGATGCAATCGAGTTGTCGTTTATGGATGTTTAATAGCAACTGCGCATGGTACCGAGCTATGGGCGTAGAATTTAGTGGGGACGCTGGGGACATGTCCCCACCAATTAACGGAACCACCCCCCCCCCCCCCCATCAGAACGCGAATTAACGGAGCACCCCCCCCCCCAATCAGAACCGCAAATTAACAGAGCACCCCCCCCCCCCCATCAGAACCGCGAATTAACGGAGCACCCCCCCCCATCAGAACCGCGAATTAACGGAGCACCCCCCCCCCCATCAGAACCGCAAATTAACGGAGCACCCCCCCCATCAGAACCGCAAATTAACGGAGCACCCCCCCCCCATCAGAACCGCAAATTAACGGAGCACCCCCCCCCAATCAGAACCGCGAATTAACGGAGCACCCCCCCATCAGAACCGCGAATTAACAGAGCACCCCCCCCCCCATCAGAACCGCGAATTAACGGAGCACCCCCCCCCATCAGAACCGCGAATTAACAGAGCACCCCCCCCCCCCCCCCATCAGAACCGCAAATTAACGGAGCACCCCCCCCCCCCATCAGAACCGCAAATTAACGGAGCACCCCCCCCCCCATCAGAACCGCAAATTAACGGAGCACCCCCCCCCCCATCAGAACCGCAAATTAACGGAGCACCCCCCCCCCCCCCCAGACAAAAAATAACATGTTTTCAAAGTCATTAGAACTGTAGGCCTAATGGTTTTATTAAGTACTCGTATCGGTATTCGGTATCGGCAAGTACCCAAATGTAAGTACTTGTACTTGTACTCGGTCTGAAAAAAAGTGGTATCGGTGCATCCCTACAAATATCCAAAGAATCAAATATCCACACTATTTAAAGTCCAATGACCAATCCATTCGTACATTTTGTCCACTTTTGTATCAATCCACGGGCTCCGAGATTATTGGAAGACATTGGCTCAGCTCGTCTTAAAAAGAAAAGTGAATTTCCACTACAGCCATATCGTTTTCATGTCAAAATTAGAAAACATTACTGAATTCTAATTGGGATTTAATATGTATTTGAATGTGCCTAGTACATTTTCAATCAAACTGAAATCTTTTATGAAATGTTAAACAGTCTTATTTTGATGTTCTCCCTGAATACCATTTAGTTTTTGCTGAAAAAATAAGCCAAATATGAAGTGTGTTTGGGGGGGGGGGGGTATAACACGGTGGAGGTACAGGAGCCACTGCATATCTGAACCCCTCCTCTAAGGACACCTAAATATACCAGCGGTAGGGTCTCACTAGCAAGTGGGTCCAGGGGTTCTAGCCCCTCCACCCCCGCAAGGAACGCAGACACAACAAGGGCTATTTATTGCTTTTGCTGCCAGGAATGTGTTGACTAAAGAGGGATGCTATTTCAGGGCTGACTTCACAGCCTGCAGGCTGCCAGGCTCTGGGATGACAACACCACATCATGTGAATGCAAAATGTCAGCCGGTGTGCAGGAACTTTGCAGCTGGGAGGCCTTGATTGAGATGCATGAGATATTTCATCAGAGGTCTCACAGCGGCTCATGGTATAAAGAATGGACTGACCTGTGGCTCCTATGTTGGAATCATCACCAGTGTGCATACGAGCGTCATTTCATCAGTGTTTACATAATTCAGTTCAGCAATGGTTTTTTTTTTTATTTTATTGCAATAAAAAAAAAAAAATTATTAAACGAATCAACTCCGCTGAAGTCAGTCGACAATCGAAATGTGGTGGCCATGTGAAAAATGTTCAATTGATTAATGGAACATTCATTTGTAGAAAGATAAAACTATCTAAAAACATACAATTAAATATTGGTTATAACAGCAGCCATGGACCACATACAGTAAGGCATGTGGAATGGGTCGGGCCCATCAGACTCTGACCAGGATATCACTGCTAACATATTCTCAAGAGACTTCCCTGTGTGGGCACACATGGAAGCAGCATATGATGTTGTTACAATGGATTCAGGGTTGGGGTTTGATGTTCAAAAGTAGGTCAGGCCCAGGCCTTACCGGTCCTTTACAGCCCTTACTGGTTTCATAGTCCATGTCAGCAACTATTGGTGAAAAACAATAGAGTGACTGTTTCTGGTAGCTGGTGGAAGGTTGCTGGTTCGATCCCCGGTGTTGAGAAGTCCCTGAGCAAGCTATCTAACCCTTACTGCTCCTGATGAGCTGGCTGTTGCCTTGCATGGTTGACACCGCCGTCGGTGTATGAATGGGTGAATGTGAGGCAATGTAAAGTGCTTTGGATAAAAGCACTCTATAAACTCAATGCATTTGTCATTGAGTCACAATAATGGTGACTATTTGGGAATATGATGAATCACAAATTAATAAATTTCTGCAGGCACAACAGGATAGATACTAGAATTTAAAAGACCCAAACAAAGCATGTTTCTCTATGCCACAAGGACTCCAGGACCGCTCACCCACGCGATAATAACGAATCAGACTTACTCCTTAATCCAATTAAACAGGTTGTCAGGTACCCAGATCCTAGCCAAGAGACCTTCATTAGTTGCCTATTTTTGCGTCCGATCCTGTGCAGTTTGAGTTGTATATAATTAGACAGGTGTAGCCGTTTTTGATTGCTTTCCCTTGCGTTAATTACCTGTGGTTAATTAGTGAAGAAGAATGCTAATACGGAGGGCTGAGCTGGTTTCCCGGAGAGAGTGAGGCGTAGCTCGGTGAAACGTTGCCCAACTTTCCACAGGAACTAAGACAGAGAGAAAATGGCAGGGACACCCAGTCTACTGCTGTGCTGATGTTAAACATTCAAAAGTCGCCGACAACTAATTAAATACGAATTAAAATCATTAAATATCACATGGACATGGTGACGGTGACGGTGGGTGAGAAAGTTGCGACAAAGTTATCTAATTACCAACATGCTTTTTTTGGTTGACACATTTTATAACAAAGATGATGATGATGATGATGATGGTGATGATGATGATGATGGTGATTGTGATGATGATGATGGTGATGATGATGGTGATTGTGATGATGATGATGATGATGATGATGATGATGATGATGATGACGATGATGATGCATTCATTCACGATATCCCCTCCGTGTTTCAGCCAGTGAGCTGCTCGCGTCCCGTTTGTCAACGGAAAGGTTGAAGGGGATTCCTGGTGTGCATCTTATCATCCTGCTGCAGTTGTCCGGTGTCTCCGAGCCCGTATCTTCAAGGTCTGAGTATTAATATTACCTCCGCCATCCTCCATTGTTTCCACGCCAGTCTATCCCTCACGATTAATGATCCCCGGGGGTTCTCAGAGGGGCATCAATTAAAACTAGTGAAGCCTGATATTGTTTTATGACATGTTTACATTTTAAAGCTTGATTTAATTACCTCTGGCACTGGAAGCTTCCGAGGCTGCCCTCCCATATTCGCTCACCCATAGATCACTTTTGGACTTAAACAAGGAGAGTCTGTAAGAGAGAGAGAGAGAGAGAGAGAGAGAGAGAGAGGAAAAAAGAGGAAAGGTATGAAGATTGTCTCAGCAGCACACTGCTACAGGGCCCTCAATCTTGTCTGTCTGTCACCACGTTTTTTACACTCAAATTGGACACGAAATTGACTTGTCTGTACGTCTTTCACGTCATGTAACAAAACATGGACAACACAACACAAGAAAAAACTGATTATGTTAAATGAAAAAATTTGCTTTTCAATGGTGTGCTGTTCATATTTCATATAAGGTTGCATTGTAGATGATGAACACAAGACAGGTGTTTAGCTCAGAATTACACACATGAATAACAATTATATACACGTATATATATATGTTATGTTACATGTTATCAATAGTCAATACATGAATAATGTTACATTTCCAGATGTATTTGTACAAGCAACCAGAGGGCCTAAGGTCACCCCAGACTAATGTGTAATGTGTATAATTAGTTATAATTGATTATATTAAGTCCAATTTAAGATACATGGTGCTGACATGATTTGGTTAAAACAAAACCGTCAACCGGAGCTCATATCATAAATCGGTCATGAAAATAAAGAACGAAGCGAAGGAAGAATACAACTGTAAGAACGAATGTCATTACTTATATTAATACATACCAGTTTGGATTATAAATGCTGAATTTCCACATGATTAAGATCTCCTTCATTCTGTAGAACTTGCTGATGCTGAGTACCTAGCAGACATAGTGTGTGTGTGTGTGTGTGTGTGTGTGTGTGTGTGTGTGTGTGTGTGTGTGTGTGTGTGTGTGTGTGTGTGTGTGTGTGTGTGTGTGTGTGTGTGTGTGTGTATCTGCATGCGAGCATGTCGTTATGTGTGTGTGTGAGTGAGTGTGTGTGTGTGGGGAGAGAGAGAGAGAGAGAGAGAGAGAGAGAGAGAGAGAGAGAGAGAGAGAGGGAGATGCCAGGAGTGCTGTCCAAAGTGCTGAGGTTTGGTTGGTGCAGTATACATCAGTCAGTGCTTTTACACCCCACAACACAAACACACACACACACACACACACACACACACACACACACACACACACACACACACACACACACACACACACACACACACACACACACACACACACACACACACACACACACTCCCCTCCCCGTTGGAAACCAGCATATATGCAATGGCGCCGTACTGACCCCGAAGCAATGAAGTGTCAAGGTCATTGTGCTGGACTATTTTTTCCTCACATTTTTAAGGACTGATCTCGGTCACCTGGTGCAGCACAGGCCGTCCTGACCTCTCCCTGGGAACACAGGTATGCCGGGAACTTACTGTGTTTGCGTTCATGTGTGCAATCGCCATATTTCAAGATCTACTCACCGTGTTTTATGTTGCCACTATACAGAATACGTATACACTTTACACGTCATATTCTATTGTTTTTATTCTTGTGTTGTTATTTTTTGAGCAACCTCTGGGCACGAGAATTTCCTTTGGGATTAATAAAGTTCGAACGTATCTCACTTATATTATCGTATTAGATATCATCGATTCGTGATGAATGAAATGCACACAAAATAAATGTGAAAATGATCGACAAGACATTCCCAATAGTTCGGTAAACGATCGACAAACAAGCAACGTGAACAACACCAGTATTGGTTGCCCATGGATCCATCCAGGACCTCAAGGCACATGAGGTGCATGTATATATATATATATATATATATATATATATATGTCCGGGGCGCACACGGGCAATATTACGCTCGGACGGAAAGCTTTTTCCCGGCGCGGTACTGAATCGTCAGCATTTCCCATTGTCCGCGGCCAGCTTAGCGAGGAAGACGAAGGGGCTTTATGGTGGAGTCTGGTAATTATATAGAGGATATAGCGAGGAGGATCTAGAGGGTGTCCTCCCCTCCCATAGAAGATCACCCATAAATGAACCTCCCACGCGTAACCTTGGCGATTTTGTGCCGCCCCGCCCGCACTCCGCTCCAAAACAAAACGCAGCCTTTGGTATGCACTTTGGCTGCCCTTCTGGCGCTCTCAGCCACAGCACTCCGAACATCCGGCCGGGTCAGGTCTGGGCGCCTGTAGGTCAACACGTGCATCTTGTGTGTGTGTGTGTGTGTGTATGTGTGTGCAGGTGTGTTGTTGTTGTTGTTGCCTACCGCTGCCTCCTATTTTTGAACCTGACAGTTTTCCTCTGTGCCTCTAGTACACTAATTAGTGCACAGCATATTTTTGGTCGATGCCGATCTCGAGAAATGAGACACGTGTATTTTTCGCGTGGTGTTGCTTGTTCTCTGAGGTGTGTGTCGCTCGAAATGTCGAAAGAGTGAAACATCAAGATATCGCTGATGGTACAATAAGATATGAATAATCTGAAGTGTCAAGCGCTCATAATTGCTAGGTTGACCTCCTCCTCCTTGTTAGTAGTGAACAGCAAGATAGCGAGGATAAGACGCTACACAATGCTAAGTACTAGTTTAAGTGCCAGGAACGTATGAACATAATATGAAGATATATGAAGATGTGACCATAACTGATGGATGGATGGATGGATGGATGGATGAATAGATTGATGGATAGGTGGATAGATTGACATATAGGAGTAGGGGACGACACTTTGAACCTTGGAGAATTTTAAAAGTGAGTAGGTCATAAGTAGGTACACATTTGGCGAAAAGCAGAAGGGTCAACACAAAACCAGTAAGACACTGGAGTCAACTGTATATTCAGGCGTGTGTGTGTGTGTGTGTGTGTGTGTGTGTGTGTGTGTGTGTCTGTGTGTGTGTGTCTGTGTGTGTGTCCGTGTGTCTGTGTGCGTCTGTGTGTGTCTGCAGGGGTGGGGTCAAAAGGGATACCATGTATTAAGTCAGGGGGATAATGGTGTGTTAGAGTGAGTGCAAGCTGTGAAAATGTGAGAATGTCTTGGGTGGCCTCTCTCTGACCCATGTAGTTGAAAAAATTGGTGACAAGTCAATAGAAAGATGGTTGCAATTTACGTCCACGTGGAGCAACTTTGATTCCTGGTCTCAATCGAGATGAATCGGAGTCTCACCGATAAGCAGGTCGTTCTCATCCCTTTTAGTTTACACTTCCTCTGTCCTCCGGACACAGATAACAAAAATGACCAAAAATATGGATATTGCTTATTGCCGCAGTCGCTCAGGAGGTAAGAACGGTTGTCTGGCAAAAGGAAGGCTCCTGGTTTGATCCCCGGGCTCCACCTAGCTAAGTGTCGTGGTGTCCCTGACCAAGACACCACCTAACCCTAACTGCTCCTGACGTGTTGGTTGTTACCTTGCATGGTTGGCACCACCGTCGGTGTATGAATGGGTGAATGTGAGGCAACTGTAAAGCACTTTGGATAGAAGCGCAATATAAATGCAATCAATTTATCTTTATGTTTTGTATCGTCAAATAATGCTGCTGATAACAGGGAAGAATCAAAATCAAATGAGCAATATTCCCTTTTTTTTTTGCATGTTCATGAAACTAACACGGGGTGGGACGGTTTAACGTTCAGCAAAGAACTGCTGCCGTGCAAAAGAAACGAACACAACTAACAATGCAGTCTAATCCTAGAGAAGAGGCAGAAAACTAAACTATTCACATGTGGGGGAGGATGAGTCCACCGGGCTCAACCAGGGCTCAGTGAGAGGTTCAATGTGGACGTGGGCGCAGGTGGAAGAAGGAAGAAGGAAGAAGAAGAAGAGGTAAAGGAAACCACTTGGCCCCCACAGTGTTAGTGTGAGGCCACTGCCAGCAGACCTGTGCAAATCAAAACCACCCCCCCCCCCCCCCCTCACTCAAAACAGTGCAGTTTTCTTATGCTCCTTGACCAAAATCCCCGAAATATTTCGTGAAACAAAAATGAAATGAAGCAATGCGGCAAATTCCACAATTTCCACAACATCTGTACTTTCCTACTGTTGGAAAAGGAGCACACGGTAAAGCTGAAAAACATTTATGATTTGAACAGGCGTCCGCGCGGCAGCCTGCACACTGCCAGGCAGGGCCCCCGGGGACCTCGTATTCACTTCCAGACCCCATGTGGATGGCGGCTCAGTACACAGTGGGCTCAGGACAACGCAATCCCCCCGAGGTTGATGATGCAGAAAGAGACATTTCCAAGCAGTACATTTTAAAATAAACACACGCGCGCGCACACACACACACACACACAAACGCATACACGCACGTACACACACACACACACACACGCATACACGCATACATGCACAAACACACACATGCAGATGTACACACTCATGCTGACACATTTTTATGTGGAGGTACACAAAATAATAGGCATTTTTTGTGTAGGTATCTGCACCAATACCTAACAATGCTGATGATGATGATTAAGACGTGCATACAATAAGTATGCTAGGTGGAGGAAATAACCACAGAAATAAGAATCTTTTTCTTCTTTTTTATAACAAGCAAATATATTACGTTGAGAACTGAGAGAAAGAATGAAGTATCTGAGGTAAGCGCGGGAGGTGACCCTGCGCATGCATCGCATTCACAGCTTATATGGCCCGCTCGACACACACACACACACACACACACACACACACACACACACACACACACACACACACACACACACACACACACACACACACACACACACACACGTGGACCCTTGCACGTGAGACTGCAGAGAATACAGGAATGATAGAAAACGAATGAGGGAGAGCGAGAGAGACAAATTGAACAGAACAGACATCAAGACACACAAGAACCTGGGTGGGATACGTTATTGATCTCTCAAAGAAAAGAGAGAGCGAACAAACAATCGAATGAACAAATTAATAAAAAGAGCAAACTAATAAAAGGCTTGAAAGAAATAAGAGGACACGTGGACAAACTGTCAACTCGTCATTGTAGGGACTGGGAGCTCAATTTTATTTTCTGAAAGTGGTGGGTCAGCGTGGAGAATGATTGGTTTGGTGATAGGAACATTTTACAGGAAGTAAAATGGAAATTCCATATAAAAAGACACTGTGATGTAATCAATAATACATGGATGACATATTAGATAATATAACTGTCCTTAATTAAGAATGTACAGTATATGAAAATGAACTAGATGGTAACAAAATTGTCTTTGTTCTATCTTCGTGCATTATGAGTTTGTGTATGTGAATGCGTGCAAGTGTGTGTGTGTGTGTGTGTGTGTGTGCATGCACATGTGTGTGTGTGTGTGTGTGTGTGTGTGTGTGTGTGTGTGTGTTCGTCTTGACTGCACGTTTGTCATACTCCAGAGATGTAGCATTCACCTTGGTCAGGATCAGCGAGGTTAATTGCGACCATATCATCTGGTGTCTTGAAAACCGTTTAACTGTATAATTGATGATGCAATTACTGTCTGGATAGGACCAAAGTGCATTCCCTCTAAGAGTTGAGCTCGGCCAGCAATACATTTTGCCAAAGGCTTGTCTCCCTCTCATTTGTCTAACCTGCCACACCATTCTTTTCAAGAGGAAACACTGTCTCCAAAATAGTTTTTGTCCAGATGAAAAGGGGGTATTTGTGTCAGGAAATTAGAGCTGTAGATCTGTATAGCAAGCAGGACCATAGTGACCAGAAGAGAAAGACCATGAAGTGAAATAAAAAGGAAGCAACTGAAATAAATGGGACGAATGAATTTAGGATGAGTATTACCGTGCGGTCGCCGTGTTTGAGAGACTGAAAAATACTGAATGCTTGTGTTCAGCTTCTCTCTCGAGTGCTCAACCGTGTGCCAAGGAGGCTTGGATAAGCTCAGTCATGAAATTAGACACGGTGCTTTGGACTGATGGACAATTCATCACACAATATTAATGATTTACCCCCGATGGAGTCAGTAGACATAGTAAATTACCTTGTACTCCCCCGCCAGAGATGAGAGCGCTCAAACTCCTGGAGGCATAACCTTTCCCGTGATCAGCTTGCTTCACGAATTGGCAATGGAAAACCCCGGCAGGACAACTGTTGTCTGGTTCTCACCAGGGTGAGTGTGTGCATTTAGTTCTCAAGTTCTCAAGGCTTTCTGGAGACCTGCTCTACGGGAATACATATGTTGTCTGTGGGCGTTAGCAATCCCGAATAATAAGAATCCCTAGAAAAACAATGGGTATCAATGTAGTACAAGTATCTGAACTCAAGTCAATTTGGATGAAAGCGTCTGCCAAATGACTAAAGTAGGTGGTCAATGTATATATACAGTATATATATATATATATACAGTATGTAGAGTATTTCTGCTCCTGTATCTGTGTACATAAGTATGTTGTAGCCTCCTGGGGAAAAAAAGGGCAATTCATCGCTGGGTGATTCATGATTAGTAGGCTATATTGAACGCAAATGTCTCATTTATAGATATTTCAATATACTCCACGTCATATTCCAACCCAGGAATGTCAAGTCAGCAAGACAAAAACTGTACGTCAACAACATCTAGGTAAACTACCTGCAGTATCAACTTCTTCCCCTGATTACCTTACTTCCACAAAGGCCAGACAGGGATAATTTAGATTTTAAGCCTAAATAAATATTGTGAAAAGTTCACCTTTATTTTCTGTTATTTGTGCAACCTCTAAAAGTAATTACAGATAAACTGCTGCCTGCCTGCGTGTGTGCTTTTCCACTGTTGTCTAAACATACCCTGAGTCAATTTTACATCCAGGCAGGGAGTTTGCACAGTTAAGTGAAAATGTACACAAGTAAACACATATAAAGTCTGATCGCTGTTCACCCTGTTACCCCCGAACTGTTTCGGAAAGTCATCAAGTGCGGGTTTTTATGTACACGTAGGTCTGGGTTTTGAGTGTGAGTGGCTATTAAAATCTTTAATTGGCTACCACTGGCATTTGAGTCTATTATTGTATGTCCATGTATAAAAACCAAACATAACATCAATTAAATCGTGCCCCATGAACTCAAAGACTCAAAGAATTTCCTTCAGGATCTTATCTTACATGCGTTATAAATGTCATAACATTTTAATGAGTAAAGGCTTGTATTGCTGCCTCTCTTTTCTTTCGCAAATTCCAGTAATGTGGTGATTTTCTTTGTCTACTTTAGAAGAAAAGATCTTTATTAGTCCACACATATTGGTCACACAGCACACAGCAGGAAGTGGCGGCTGCCAAACACACACACACGCATGCAGGGAGGGTGGCCCGTGGAAATGTGTCCTCTGTATTTGACCCATCCTGCTGCCTCTCCAGGGGCAGCCAGGAGCAGTGGGCAGCCATTCTGACGGCGCCCGGGGACCAACAGTTCCAGGTTTTTACGTCCACATCTTGGTCAGGGATGTGGACAGGAGAGGAGATCTTCACATGTTTTTAATTGGGGTTCTTTTACTCCGTAAGGAGACCCCGCGGAGCACGGGGAGAACATGCAAACTTCACACAGAAAGGCCGGGAGATCACCCACCTGGGCACCCCACAGTCAATAGCGCCCCAGGCGGGAATCGATCCCAGAACCTTCTTGCTGTGAGGCAGCAGTGCAAGCACTGTGCCACCGTGCTTATATACTATATATACTTTATATTCAACTTCTGTTGAATATTTAGATATTGAATATACAGTATGTTTATATATACGTATGTAATACATATACTATATCACAGCGGACTGCTTGCGATTGAATCCCTCTAAAATTGTATTATCATACTATTTTATCTAAAAATAATACATTTTTGGATAAAATATCATAAGTGCTAAAGTGAACTAATTAACAGCAATAATTGGTTCTTTGTATGGCCTATTCCTTAAAGCGGCCACACCCAATGAAAGGTGTGAATCCTCTGTCCACACCCAATCCCGTTTTTTAATTTCCCCCATTTTTTTTTCTGGGTGTTTAAATCCCGCAGTGTAGCTTTGAAAGGTGCCCATGGGACACGGAGGAGAGCAGGTGGACAGGTAGTGGGCGGCGTGACACTGAGGTGGCCGCGCTCACACCTGCTGGCTGGCCTCAGCGTCCAGCACAGATAAGGCGTTTCGCCCCACAGGAACGCTAGGTGTGACACTCCCCACCTCTCCCACACACACACACATACACACACACACACACACACACTCACACACATCCATTCCTGAACTTCATACTTTAAACGACAAACTCTATCCACCCAAGGTCTCATACATGATGCCCCTAGACTATAGCAGATTCCAAGGCCTCGTTTCACATTTAAGTACGATTGCCGTCCCCGGGTACAATTTCCCCCGTCTCCACAACCCCCATTGCCCTCAGCTTCTCCATTAGTAATGTTGTTCCCCACCCGAGGACGCTCGCATATACTGCACACGCTCCGATACAGTAGGTGAACACAAAAAAATAAGAAAACTTTCGCGTCAACTACGCAACATTTGTTTATGTCGTCGTTCCAGTGTAGATCGGCGCAAGATGCAGAACAGCAGTCCGCATCCGTATTTCGGTACATGATCTGCCCCGGCGGAGTGAACATATCTCACTCTTGGTCTGGTAATACGTATGTAAACGTACGGTATACGGTTGGTAGGACGCAGGGCAATATCGCGATCGTTATCTCTGCCCTCTGAACCTGCTGGTAGGTGGAGCGGGCCTTGCCTCGCCTCGCCGTGGGGCCTGACAGTAACAACGTAACGTCCATCCAGTCCAGAGTGAGAAACCAATCCAAGTGGGTGATCTGAAGGACTTGACCCGCCCCCTCCTACACACAGACACTATCTAATGTAACCCGCGAGCTTCATCTAATTATCGGCAATTTATCTTCAGGTCTGGTCTTCTTTCTTCTTTGGGTTCCTTACCACGACAGACAGACAGACAGTCAGTTGATGAGGCGGCCGTTGATGGGCAGGTTTCCTGGCACCGGCGGCGGGACGCTCCACGGTAAATATGTGCAGACAGGATCGGATTTCACCCACGAGCCACGAGAAGATGCATTTATTAGCCTCTCAGCCAGACTCATAACACCATTGGGCCTCAATTACCACGTCTGAACGGAACGGATAATGCATGCGGGTGGCACCGTGCGCCGGCATTACCAGCACCAGGAAGCAGTTTGCTTTTCACACCGTCTGACTAAAGCCACACTTCATTGCACTATAATTGCCAATGTCCACTCGCAGAGGGAAAATGCTGTGAACGTCTCCCCCTGGTGTGTGTGCATGTGTATGTGTGTGTGTGTGTGTGTGTGTGTGCGTATGTGTGTGTTTAGGTGTGTGTGTGCGTGTGTGTGTGTGTATATGTGTGTGTGTATGTGTGTGTAGTGTGTGTGTTTGTGTTGTGTGTGTGTGTGTGTTGTGTGTTTGTGTGTGTGTGTGTGTGTGTGTGTGTGTGTCTGTGTGTGTGTGTGTGTGTGTTTGGTGTGTGTGTGTGTGTTTGTGTGTGTATGTGCATGCAAGCACATGTGCATATGCACGTCTGCTAATGTTTTTCCTCTAATGTGTGGAATAAGGATGGATCAGAGGTCCATCGCTAAAAGGAAGCCACGCCATAGCAACGGGTTCTTTGTGATAATTTCAGCCCCACCAAAGACCAGAGGAGACACATGTAATCATCTGGAACGTGGTGATAAAAAAATCTACTTAAAACCCAGACCATGTTCACACAATAAAAAGTGTCTCAGGTGGATCGATCACGACCCGAAAACGTTAAATGCAAGCACACACACACACACACACACACACACACACACATATAAGCACATTGTCTTGTGTAGCGTGAATGGTTTGTCCCTAACCTCATTACAGGCATAATATGCTATTCATAAGATTGTTTATACGCCTGCGTAATCTCCGAAAACCATTCAGCTCAATGTATTCGGCAATAAACGTCCGTCCACATGTGCATGTGCACATCATGGGAATTGGGAATGAGAAATTTGAGGAAATCTGGGTACGCAGTAAATGCACATCGTAAACCCCCAAAAGGCTGTTATTTGAATGGTAAGTGGAGGAGGGGTCGGCCTGGGAGTGCATAGCATCCTACACACTGCCTGGATACCTGGATACAATAGAGCAGCTCCCAAAGGCACTTCAACACTGAGGGGGTGGGTGGGGGTGGGGGTGAGTAGTGGGCGGGACCAGTTTCCAAATGACTACCTGGCCTTTTGGGGGGCGGGGGGGGGGTATTCAAATAAGCTGAAAAAACTACAACCCTGTTGTTACCAAGCACTTGATGGTCCGTGCGTCCGGGGGATCCAGTCCTGTCCTGGGAGATCATTACTCATAGAGCACATTTTGAGATGACCATTTAAGTATTCTGTGGGGTGTGTTTATTGTTTGAGTTTGTGTGTGTGTTGGGTGTGTGTGTGTGTGTGTGCGTGCGTGTGTGTGTGTGCGTGCGTGCGTGTGTGTGCGTGTGCGTGCGTGTGTGTGTGTGTGTGTGTGTGTTCGGTGGCTGGTTTAAGCAGCCTCACCTGGCCCGACTAGACTCTGGCCAGGTGAGGCTGCACACATGCGGTGTGTTGGGAAATCAAGGCAACCAGGATGAGCCAGCCATCAACCACACACACACCCAAGAGAGGGCGGACCTGTCAGCGCTTACCACCTGCTCTGGCTGTCACATCTTGCCAACCCTACAATAAAACGTTTTGGGTTTTTTTAGAGTTGGCAAGATGGTAAACGAATCACCAACCGCACACACTCATAATATGCTATTGTAAATGAATTTATTCTATATTTATTCTCTGTTACATGAGACAATTCAATGTCCTCTCAACATTGTAGATCAGGCCTATACCAGATCCAGAGAGGACAACAGTTGCCAGAGACTGGCACTCCAAGCTGAGGCCACAGCCTGGCTATTCTTCAGCCAGGAATACTCTCAAACCCTACCTACCTCAGCCTCTTTCATTATCTTCCCCTCCCAGTCTCTCTCCCTCGCTCTATCTCTGTTTCTCTCTCTCTCAGTCTCTCTCTCTCTCTCTCTCTCTCTCTCTCTCTCTCTCTCTCTCTCTCTCTCTCTCACTCTCTCCCCCTCTCTCTCTATCTCTGTTTCTCTCTCTGTCTCTCTCTCTCTCTCTCTCTCTCTCTGTCTCTCTCTCTCTCTCTCTCTCTCTCTCTCTCTCTCTCTCTCTCTCTCTCTCTCTCTCTCTATCTCTGTTTCTCTCTCGGTCTCTATCTCTCACAGTCCAATTCAATTCAATTTAAAGAGCTTTATTGGCATGGGAAACGTACATTTACATTGCCAAAGCGAGTGGTAAATAAAAAGTATACTTATAAATATATACAGGTCAGTAAGAAGAAATTACATTAAATTATTATATATCCATCCATCCATCCATTTCGTCTGCTTATCCGGGGCCGGGTCGCGGTGGCAGCCGGCTAAGCAGGGCCCCCCAGGCTTCCTTCTCCCCAGCCACACTCTCTAGTTCCTCCTGGGGGATCCCGAGGCGTTCCCAGGCCAGACGAGATATATAATCCCTCCAGCGGTTCTGGGTCTGCCCCGGGGTCTCCTCCCAGTTGGACGTGCCCGGAAACCTCCAAAGGGAGGCGCCCGGGGGCATCCTAATCAGATGCCCGAACCACCTCAGCTGACTCCTTTCGATGCGGAGGAGCAGCGGCTCTACTCCGAGCTCCCTCCGGATGTCTGAGCTCCTCACCCTATCTCTAAGGCTGAGCCCAGCCACCCTGCGGAGGAAACTCATTTCGGCCGCTTGTATCCACGATCTCATTCTTTCGGTCACTACCCAAAGCTCGTGACCATAGGTGAGGGTTGGAACGTAGATGGACCTGTAAATCGAAAGCTTCGCCTTCCGGCTCAGCTCCCTCTTCACCACAACGGACCGGTACAGCGCCCGCATCACTGCAGACGCTGCACCAATCCGTCTGTCCATCTCCCGCTCCATTTTGCCCTCACTCGTGAACAAGACCCCGAGATACTTGAACTCCTTCGCTTGAGGCAGCAACTCACTCCAAACTAAGCTATATATATATATATATATATATATATATATAATAATGAAAAAAACAAATAATAGTACAAATAAAAATAATGATAATAATAATAAAGTGGCATTGACAGGTGATTGACAATCTTTATGGAGGTTGTATTCCGTTGGATGTCCTTTTCCTGTCGCAACAGCTCACAAATCTTGCTGCTGTGTTTGCACATTCCTGTACCTCGCCCAGCAGATATGGAAGTTTTTGGTTGTTTGTTAAGTTTTCAAAATTCTTTTGGGTGTTTGAAATCTGTGGGGAAGTATGTATCTCTAAGACACATCAGACGATGCCACAGTGTAGAGGACACCAGATTATTCACAACAAGTACACGCCCCCTGTACGACATGTTTGATAGGATCCATTTACATTTTTTAAAACGACCTTCCGCTTTTTCTAAAAGATTTTCCCAGTTCTTTAGTTTAAAAGACTCCTCCCCTTAAAAACACTCCTAGATACTTAAACCCTCCCTTCTTCCATGTCAGCCCACCTGGTAAAATTAGTTAATTGCTGAGCCCATCCCCGACCATAACTGCTTCACTCTTCCCCCAATTAACTTTAGCAGAAGAGATTGCGGCAAAATGAACCACATTTGCGGCCAGAATATCAATGTCTCTGCTGATTTACCATGATGACCACATCTTTGGCATAGGCTGACAATTTAAAATTTGCTCTACAACCAGGGATGCTCCCTGACAGTGAGCAACCCTGCCTGATTCCTCTCTGGACTTTAAAGGGAGCGCTCAAACCACCGTTAATCTTTAATACACTCTCAATGTCACTGTACAAGGCCTTGATCTTATCTATAAGACCCGGGCTGAAACCGAAAGCTTCCAGAGTTCCATGTTCAACCCGGTCAAAAGCTTTTTCCTGATCTATGGAAATAAGCAGTGAGACAGGCCTCCAGTTTTTTTTGTTTTGCAGATCGCCCTTTTTTGGCAGCAGGGTGAGGACCGCCATCCTGCAGCTCAGCGGTAGTTGCCCTATAGCCAGACTGTCACTAATCACAGCCAGCAGGTCTCCCCCTATCACTGACGACAAGGACTTATAAAACTCCACAGGTAAACCGTCTATACCTGGAGCTTTGCCGTTTTCCAGGCTCTGCAAGGCAGCATACAGCTCACCGGGAGACACTGCAGCCTCCAGTTCTGCAAACGAGTCCTGCCTGACTTTTGGCAGACCTTCATAGAATGCCTGTGACACCTCCTGTTCCTCTCTAAATTCGGACCTGAAAAGGCTACTATAGAATCCGACAGCATGCTTCCTGATGTCAGTGGCCTCAGACAGTATCTGGCCTGAGTCTGAGCGCATGCTGTGGATGGACCTCTTCTGCCCGTTCTTATGCTCCAGACCGAAGAAGAAGTGAGATGGGGCATCCATTTCTGATATGTTCCGAAACCGTGACCTGGCCTCAATGTGGCCTCGATCTCCTGTGGACTCCGCTAAATCTTGGAGTTCCACCACATCAATCTCTAGACCTTTAGAGATCTGGCTATGTCTCTTGTAACATTGAGAGTGTACTGCTGGCAAAACTGCTTTACTTTACTTTTTCCAACATCCCACCACTGTTGTAGAGAACTAAAACCTGTCTTGGTGTGTTGGTGAAGACGCCATAAAACGGTAAAAGCATCTCTAAAATGTTTATCTTGTAAAAGCGCTGTGTTAAAATGCCAGTTGCCGCTTTGTGGCTTTACATGTTGTATAAGAACGGAGCAGTGCACTAGACAGTGATCAGAAAACCCAACCGGGTTTATAAAATAATTGTTAAAAACACTAAAATGGTGTTTAAAACAATAAAACCGATCGAGTCTGGCCAAGGATAAAAAGTTGTCTCTGGCGTGAACCCACGTGTATTGCCTCTGACTTTTATGAAAACGTCTCCACACGTCACACAGCTCATGAGTTTCAATAAGACTAGAGAGACGCAGAGTGGGGCTCCTGGTGATTTCTATCTAGCTTGTCAGCTGTGCAGTTAAAATCTCCGCCAAGAAATAAAAACTCATCACAGCTACATTTCTTAACGACATCAGCTAAAATATGAATAAAAAAAAAAAAAACACTATTTCCATACCAACCGTTGGAACATACTGTGGCAGACGGCCACTGAGGGACAGAAGGACAAGTGTGGATGACAGTCGGGGGAGCCACAATTCCCCATTCGGCCCCCAGAGGGAGCTGAGGAGTCAGGAATTGCGACAGAGGCAATCAGCCTTATTGAAATTGGCTGCGCCTCATGGAAGGACCTCGGCGGCAGCCAATTAAGGCCCTGCCTAAAGACTATAAATAGGAGAGGACCTGGGTGGTGTGGATGGTCGAGGAGAGAGAGGAAGAAGGAGAGTTGGAAGAGGAAGAGGAAGAGGAAGAGGAAGAGGAAGAGTTTGTGTTGGAAGTGGGAGAGGAGGAAGTAGTGGATGAGAGGAAGAGGGAGAGGGAGGAGAAGGAGGAAGAGTGCAGCAAACGACAACGAGTGAGTTCAAGAGAGACAGAAGTGGCTGTGTGCCCTGACCTTTGGATTGTCTGAGAACCTGTTGTGTGTATGACCCTTGCCAGCCTGACTACCCTCCCGCCTGCCTTGCCCTGGACCCCCTGAGACCACTTCCCGGTGTAATACCCCCTGCGTATGGACAACGACTACGAGATTGGAATAACGGACCTGGCACGGTAAGAACCTTGCACTTTCCCTTCCCCTGTGTAGTAAATAAAGACTCTGTATTGCATGGACACTCAACAATATAGGGGAGTGTGCCACATATGGTGGAGAATGCGGGCACGGAACGAATTCTGATAATTCAACCACACCAAACAAAATGGATATGGAGGCCCTGTATGACATTTTTGTCCAAGGTGGTCTGGACATGGGACGCCCGGGTCAACCGTTTGGCCCAGGAGAGCGTTCTCCCTGTCGCAACCAGCCGGCAGAAGAAGTTTGCCAAGAAGCAGAAGGCTGGGGTTGCTGCCGGGGCGGGCCCATGGGTCCCGGAGGGAGAGGGAGTCATCTCCCTCCAGGAAGAGGCCACCCTGGCCAGGGAGCAGGTGAAGCAGCTCAGCCAAGAGCTGCAGCGGGAGAAGGAGAAGGTGGGCCAGGTGGAGACCATGATAAAGGAGCTGGGGGCCATGCAGGCTACAAGCCAGAGGGGGTACCAGGAGCTGGAGGCCATGCAGCTCAAGGTGAGGGAGCAGCTGGAGGGCCCGATCGGTCGGCTGCAGCAGGAGAATGGCGTCCTGAGAGACGCCTTCAGCTCCGCGGCCAACCAGATGGAGAGCATGCACGCTGCAGAACTGAAGCAGGTGCGCTCTGGGTACGCGGGGCTGTGGGAGAAGCTGGAGGATGCGCAGGCTGGGCTGCTGCAGGAGCGGTGGGAGCACGAGGCCACCCTGGAGGCCGCAGCCCAGCGAGAGGAGCAGGCCAAAGAGCTCCAGGCCCAGCTGACGGCCGCTGGCCAAGGAGAGCAGCAGGCACTGGAGCAGGCTGAAGGGCTCCAGGCCCAGCTGACGGCGGAGAAGGCCCAGCTGAAGGCTGCAGCCCAGCAGGAGGAGCAGACCCGAAAGGAGGTCAAAGAGCTCCAGGCCCAGCTGACGGCCGCCGGCCAAAGAGAGCAGCAGGCCCTGGAGCTGGTTGAAGAGCTCCAGGCCCAGCTGAGGGCCGCAGGCCCAACTGAGGGCCGCAGGCCCAGCGGGAGGCGTCGCAGCAGCAGAGGACGATCCGGGAGGCGCAGCAGCAGCAGAGGACGATCCGGGAGGCGTCGCAGCAGCAGCAGAGGACGATCCGGGAGGCGTCGCAGCAGCAGTGGACGATCCGGGAGGCGTCGCAGCAGTGGACGATCCGGGAGGCGTCGCAGCAGCAGCAGAGGACGATCCGGGAGGCGTCGCAGCAGCAGCAGAGGACGATCCGGGAGGCGTCGCAGCAGCAGAGGACGATCCGGGAGGCGTCGCAGCAGCAGCAGAGGACGATCCGGGAGGCGTCGCAGCAGCAGAGGACGATCCGGGAGGCGTCGCAGCAGCAGAGGACGATCCGGGAGGCGTCGCAGCAGCAGAGGACGATCCGGGCGGCGGCGGCGTTGCAGCAGACGCAGTTTAGAAAATAAAACCCACTCACCACAGTGTTGGTGCTGTGGCTTAAAATTATTTCCCCTTTACATTCCCTTCTCCATGCCACTTCATTGTCGTCGGTGCCGTTCATCTCTTGTAGGAGCATCACATCAAGCTGCTTAACCTCCATACGTTTGTAAAGAGATGCCCTCTTTGCATCATCTCTTGCACCATTTATGTTGAGTGCCTATCTTTACCTTGGCCATGGGGGAGAAGCTAAAAAACCCAAACAAAAACTAAAAAAACAAGTAAGCTGTAACCATCATTAAAGACTGAGTGATCTTAACTTCGGTACAAGTTTCCTTAATGTAAAAATCTCCTCAGTGAATGACTTCACTGGGATCTGCAGAGTTTCTCATAAGGTGACTTGCAGACTCCACAAAGTTTTAAATCAGGGGAAAAATCTTTCCACTTTAACAGCTCTTGCACCCTTGGTGTCTTGCAGAAATTTTCTGATTCTGGTTAATGAATAACCACTCTTTCTGTCTGGCTGGGTGGAGGGTTGAGACTGTCATCACTGTCACTGTCTATAATGACGTCCTCCACGCTCTGCTCAGGTTGGCTCAAAGATGCTTTTGCAGGCTTTTTAGCTGATTTCTTAGCCTTATTGGTGGACTGAACCTCTGAAGGTTTCCTCTTGTATGAGGTTCTACAGAGATCACCATCTGTAATCATCTCTTCTTCTAGGACACTCTGCTACCTTGGTGGCAATAACAAATAAAGGGTGCTGGTGTACTCCTCCCCCTTCGATAGTGTTCTTTTCCCAGCATGCACTGCAACACAACATATGCATCATCACCACCGAACTAAGCCACTCTGTCCATATTAATAAACACCAGGGTCGCAGTAGTCACCGCCAGGGTCTAGCTCTTCCTTCAAGTCATCTTCATTGTGTATCCATCAGGTGAGTACAGCCTATTCGGCATCTCCACTGGCCTCGTTCCCTTCAGCCTCTGTGCTACCCACTGTTTCCTCACCATCCATCACCATTGCATTGTCATTGGTTTCCTTAAGTACACTATCTTTACCTGACTCTTTCTTCTCCACTACAATATCTTTACCTTCTTTGCCCTCCATCACACTAACCTGATCTGCTTCTTTGTTTTGCTCCTTACCTGTCTTTCACCAGTGTCTTTCCCTGGTCTAGCTGAGTAAAACATTATTACTAGTCTCAGGTGACGGTGTTTGTAGGCCCGGTTTCCTTCCTCTCAGGACGCGCTCTTATCTGGTGACCCACACCCAAAACACTTCATTGTGTATGTTGCGTAGATATTGTAGTTAATATCTTAACATTTGAATGTAAAAATCTAATTTAAATCAGTACTGTTTACATCATGAGCACTTGTCTTCTAAACAACATGACATGTTTTAATAACGGGGATTTACATCCCAGAGGAATCATCTTAATGTAATCTCTGAGATTCGGGCCACTGTGGTCAACCATGGTTTGACCATGCAGGAGGCTGGCCAGAGAGAACATTGCCTGTGATGTCGAGGAGGTCCTGTGGCCAGACAGGAACCGAAGACAGGATGCAGCCTAGTTTTTTAGTCCTTTTTTTACTGTATTTTACATTTTTCTTTCTTTGTTTCTTGACTGTACTGGCCTATTTTCTATTGTTTGTTCTGTGTAAATAATTTACACCCAGTTGTTTGCTGTGATGTATAGGCTACAGCAGATTTGGAGAAAATAAATATTTGTTACTGTATATTTGTTTTACATTTGAGTATAAATATTAGTTATATTTTACAACAGGAGTAAGCGTACACTGAACACGAAAAGGCATAATGCTCCTGATAAGGCCTTCATACTGGTGTTTTCCCATTCATAGTAGTGTTTTCAATTCAGCACATCAGTGTTCAATTGGTTGTTAGAAATGTGTCCTCATATGATGGTCTGTCGTTTGAACACAAAATACCATTTTCAGACATAACATTGTTTTGAAGGCAAAGTAGCATTTTGCAGGAGATATGTAGGGTTTTGCATCATGTTGTGTGTGTGGTTTTTGGATTTGTGTTTAGAGTTTTGAGAAAATGGTATGCTTTCAAAAAATGTGTGTAAGCAATTGAGAGTGTAATGGGGGACACAATGCGTCCATGTCTCGCCAGTGTTCTCCAACACGTTGTTCCTGAAGAACGGGGGGACGTTGCCCAGAATTATCTTTTTTTGCGGGGCTGACCAGCGGGAGGACGGGAGTGAAGGTGTCCTGAAATAACGACGCCTGGCTCCATAAACAAGTTCACTTTATCCACACTCTCCAGAAAATAACAATGGCATTGCTCATACCTCGCCGCAGACTTAACGCTGCTGTGACCCACCACCTCTCCTACCGCCAGGCCACACTCCTCCACCGAGCAGTCGGACAGCCGGGTGACAACTTCACCGCATGCCGGCGTGTCAGCCCCTCCAGCCCCGTACCTCCGCCTCCAGCGACCGGCATGTCGCCCAGCGGGGACGACTGCCGACGACAACAAACAAAAAAATAACTCAATCAAAAAAGTAGATTGAAAGATAGATACGACTCACCACACCACTCCACTCTCACCATTCACCCACCATCTCACTCGCTCGCACTGCGCACACACACTCAGAGAGAGCGAGAGAGAGAGAGAACAGACTGAACAAAAGAGAGAGAAACTTTCAGTACAATGACGAAGGATGTAGACAAGGCAGTAGAAATCCTCAACTATATATTTGACCTTTCAGCATCCCTAGCAAACCTAAAACCCACAAATAGGAAGCTAATAAAATAGCAATGATAAATGGTTCGACAATGAATGTAAAAACTTTCGAAAGAAATTACGGAACTTATCAAACCAAAAACATAGAGACCCAGAAAAACCAGAACACACGTCTACGCTATAGTGAAACATTAAAACAATATAAAATACAATAAGGAACAAAAAGGGATCAACAAAAACCAGCTACATGCTATTGAGGAATCCATGAAAACACAAGTTCTGGGAAAACTGGAACACTCTAAACAAGCAAAAACTATTTGGATCTACCAATCCAACGTGTGGGTCAACCACTTCTTCAAGCTCTTTGGCCCAATTGTAAATAATACACAGCACAAACACTTACTAGATAAACTACAAAGTTTAGAGTCAATCATAAAAGGCCATCAAAACCCACTAGACTCACCAATCACACTAAAGGAACTACAAGACAAAATAAAATCACTGGAAACCAAGAAGGCCTGCGGTGTCGACAGGATCCCAAATGAAATAACATTCACAGACCTCAAATTCTAATTGTCTATATTAAAACTCTTTAATGTTGTCCTTAGCTCGGGGATCTTCACCAATATTTGGAACCAAGGTCTGATAACACCGCTTCACAAAAGTGGAGACAAATTTGACCCCAACAGTAACCTTGGGAAAATCCTCTGTACGATCATCAACCACAGACTTCTTCATTTCATCAATGAAAATAATGTCTTAAACAAATCCCAAATTGGCTTTCTACCAAATTATCGCACAACAGACCATATTTTCACCCTCAGCACCCTAATAGACAACCAAATAAACAAAAGCAAAAGTAAATTATTCTCTTGTTTTGTTGACTTCAAAAAAGCTTTTGATTCTATTTGGCACGACGGTCTGCTGTACAAACTATTGGAAAGCGGTGTTAGAGGAAACACCTATGACATCATAAAGTCAATGTACACCAACAACAAATGCGCTGTTAAGATTGGCAAACAACACACAGACTTCATTCCCCAAAACCGGGGAGTTAGACAGGGATGCAGCCTGAGCCCAACCCTCTTCAACATATACATCAATGAATTGGCAAAATCTCTAGAACAATCTGAGGGACCTGGCATCTCCCTAGGAGACACACAAGTCAAACACCTCCTGTTTGCAGATGATCTGGTGCTGCTGTCTCCAACCAAAGAAGGACTACAACAGCACCTTGATCTACTACACAAATTCTCCCAGACCCGGGCCCTGACAGTAAATCTAACCAAGACAAAAATAATGCTTTTCCAAAAAAGACCCAGCCTCCAGCAACACAAATAGAAATTCTTTCTCGATACAACTCCCTTAGAGCATACAAAGAATTATACCTACCTTGGCCTAAACATTAGCAACACAGGTAACTTCAACAAAGCTGTAAATGACCTGAGAGACAAGGCAAGAAGGGCTTTTTATGCCATAAAAAGAAACATCAACTTAGACATCCCAATAAAAATATGGATCAAAATACTAGACTCAGTTATCGAACCCATTTCCCTTTACGGTTGCGAGATCTGGGGTCCACTTGCAAACCAAGATTTTACTAAATGGGACAAACATCAAATTGAAACGCTGCATGCAGAGTTCTGCAAATCCATTCTCTGCACCCAACGGAAAACACCCAACAATGCATGCAGAGCAGAATTAGGACGATACCCACTAATAATACAAATTCAAAAGAGGGCATTCAAATTTCATAACCACCTAAAAGACAGTGAGCCCGACACGCTCCATAACAAAGCCCTCATCCACAGATAGACTCTAGACAGAGCGATGCCCCCTCGGCCAGCTGGTTCTGGGACTCTATTCACAAAACCAAGCAGAGCGACCAGACAGAAACCCCATTAGAATAAACCAAATTATAAGAAAACAAAAAGAAAACTAGCTCACACACTGGAAAGAATCAACCAGAAAACAGAGTAAATTAGAATGCTATTTGGCCCTAAACAGACAATACACAACAGCAGAATACCTGAGCACTGTGACCGATCCCAAACTCAGGAAATCCTTGACTAGATACAGACTCAGTGAGCACAGCCTCGCCGTGGAGAGAGGCCGCCACCGGCAGACCTGGCGACCAAGAGAAGACAGACTCTGTACCCACTGCACCCAACAGGAGGTGGAAACCGAGCTACACTTCCTAACAACCTGCCACCTATACCAAGACATTAGAGATACATTCTTCCCACAGATCTTAATCACCCAAAATAATTTTGAAAACTTAACAAACAACCAAAAACTTCCATATCTGCTGGGCGAAGTACAGGAATGTGCAAACACAGCAGCAAGATTTGTGAACTGTTGCGACAGAAAAAGGACATCCAATGGAATACAACCTCCATAAAGATTGTCAATCACCTGTCAATGGCACTTTATTATTATTATCATTATTTTTATTTGTATTATTATTTTTTTTTTTCATTATTATATATATATATATATATATATATAGTAATTTAATTTGGGAGTGAGTTGCTGCCTCAAGCGAAGGAGTTCAAGTATCTCGGGGTCTTTGTTTCACGAGTGAGGGCAAAATGGAGCGGGAGATGAACAGATGGATTGGTGCAGCGTCTGCAGTGATGCGGGCGCTGTACCGGTCCGTTGTGATGAAGAGGGAGCTGAGCCGGAAGGCGAAGCTTTCGATTTACAGGTCCATCTACGTTCCAACCCTCAACTATGGTCACCAGCTTTGGGTAGTGACCGAAAGAATGAGATCGCGGATACAAGCGGCCGAAATGAGTTTCCTCCGCAGGGTGGCTGGGCTCAGCCTTAGAGATAGGGTGAGGAGCTCAGACATCCGGAGGGAGCTCGGAGTAGAGCCGCTGCTCCTCCGCATCAAAAGGAGTCAGCTGAGGTGGTTTGGGCATCTGATTAGGATGCCCCCCGGGCGCCTCCCTTTGGAGGTTTTCTGGGCACGTTCAACTGGGAGGAGACCCCGGGGCAGACCCAGAACCCGCTGGAGGGATTACATATCTCGTATGGCCTGGGAAACACCTCGGGATCCCCAGGAGGAACTAGAGAGTGTGGCTGGGGAGAAGGAAGCCTGGGGGGCCCTGCTTAGCCGGCTGCACCGCGACCCGGCCCCGGATAAGCAGACGGAAATGGATGGATGGATGGATATATAGTAATTTAGTGTAATTTCTTCTTACTGACCTGTATATATTTATAAGTGTACTTTTTATTTACCACTCGCTTTGGCAATGTAAATGTACGTTTCCCATGCCAATAAAGCTCTTTAGATTGAATTGAATTGAATTGGACTGAGAGAGATAGAGACCGAGAGAGAAACAGAGATAGAGAGAGAGAAAGGAGAGAGAGAGAGATGAGAGAAGAGAGAGAGAGAGGAGAGAGAGAGAGAGAGAGAGAGAGAGAGAGAGAGAGAGAGAGAGAGAGAGAGAGAGAGAGAGAGAGAGCAAGAGAGAGAGAGAGAGAGAGAGAGAGAGAGAGAGAGAGAGAGAGAGAGAGAGAGAGAGAGAGAGAGAAACAGAGATAGAGCGAGGGAGAGAGACTGGGAGGGGAAGATAATGAAAGAGGCTGAGGTAGGTAGGGTTTGAGAGTATTCCTGGCTGAAGAATAGCCAGGCTGTGGCCTCAGCTTGGAGTGCCAGTCTCTGGCAACTGTTGTCCTCTCTGGATCTGGTATAGGCCTGATCTACAATGTTGAGAGGACATTGAATTGTCTCATGTAACAGAGAATAAATATAGAATAAATTCATTTACAATAGCATATTATGAGTGTGTGCGGTTGGTGATTCGTTTACCATCTTGCCAACTCTAAAAAAACCCAAAACGTTTTATTGTAGGGTTGGCAAGATGTGACAGCCAGAGCAGGTGGTAAGCGCTGACAGGTCCGCCCTCTCTTGGGTGTGTGTGTGGTTGATGGCTGGCTCATCCTGGTTGCCTTGATTTCCCAACACACCGCATGTGTGCAGCCTCACCTGGCCAGAGTCTAGTCGGGCCAGGTGAGGCTGCTTAAACCAGCCACCGAACCACACACACACACACACACACACGCACGCACGCACACGCACACGCACGCACGCACACACACACACACACACACACACACACACACCCAACATGCAGTCTGTATACTTATAACTCAAAATGGAAACACACCCCACAGAATACTTAAATGGTCATCTCAAAATGTGCTCTATGAGTAATGATCTCCCAGGACAGGACTGGATCCCCCGGACGCACGGACCATCAAGTGCTTGGTAACAACAGGGTTGTAGTTTTTTCAGCTTATTTGAATACCCCCCCCCCGCCCCCCAAAAGGCCAGGTAGTCATTTGGAAACTGGTCCCGCCCACTACTCACCCCCACCCCCACCCACCCCCTCAGTGTTGAAGTGCCTTTGGGAGCTGCTCTATTGTATCCAGGTATCCAGGCAGTGTGTAGGATGCTATGCACTCCCAGGCCGACCCCTCCTCCACTTACCATTCAAATAACAGCCTTTTGGGGGTTTACGATGTGCATTTACTGCGTACCCAGATTTCCTCAAATTTCTCATTCCCAATTCCCATGATGTGCACATGCACATGTGGACGGACGTTTATTGCCGAATACATTGAGCTGAATGGTTTTCGGAGATTACGCAGGCGTATAAACAATCTTATGAATAGCATATTATGCCTGTAATGAGGTTAGGGACAAACCATTCACGCTACACAAGACAATGTGCTTATATGTGTGTGTGTGTGTGTGTGTGTGTGTGTGTGTGCTTGCATTTAACGTTTTCGGGTCGTGATCGATCCACCTGAGACACTTTTTATTGTGTGAACATGGTCTGGGTTTTAAGTAGATTTTTTTATCACCACGTTCCAGATGATTACATGTGTCTCCTCTGGTCTTTGGTGGGGCTGAAATTATCACAAAGAACCCGTTGCTATGGCGTGGCTTCCTTTTAGCGATGGACCTCTGATCCATCCTTATTCCACACATTAGAGGAAAAACATTAGCAGACGTGCATATGCACATGTGCTTGCATGCACATACACCCAAACACACACACACACCCAAACACACACACACACACACACAGACACACACACACACACACACACACACACAAACACTTACTAACAATACACACACACACAAACAAACACACACACACACACACACACACATACACACACACATACACACACACACACACACACACGCACACACACACACACACACATACCACACACACACACACACACACACATACACATGCACACACACCAGGGGGAGACGTTCACAGCATTTTCCCTCTGCGAGTGGACATTGGCAATTATAGTGCAATGAAGTGTGGCTTTAGTCAGACGGTGTGAAAAGCAAACTGCTTCCTGGTGCTGGTAATGCCGGCGCACGGTGCCACCCGCATGCATTATCCGTTCCGTTCAGACGTGGTAATTGAGGCCCAATGGTGTTATGAGTCTGGCTGAGAGGCTAATAAATGCATCTTCTCGTGGCTCGTGGGTGAAATCCGATCCTGTCTGCACATATTTACCGTGGAGCGTCCCGCCGCCGGTGCCAGGAAACCTGCCCATCAACGGCCGCCTCATCAACTGACTGTCTGTCTGTCTGTCGTGGTAAGGAACCCAAAGAAGAAAGAAGACCAGACCAGAAGATAAATTGCCGATAATTAGATGAAGCTCGCGGGTTACATTAGATAGTGTCTGTGTGTAGGAGGGGGCGGGTCAAGTCCTTCAGATCACCCACTTGGATTGGTTTCTCACTCTGGACTGGATGGACGTTACGTTGTTACTGTCAGGCCCCACGGCGAGGCGAGGCAAGGCCCGCTCCACCTACCAGCAGGTTCAGAGGGCAGAGATAACGATCGCGATATTGCCCTGCGTCCTACCAACCGTATACCGTACGTTTACATACGTATTACCAGACCAAGAGTGAGATATGTTCACTCCGCCGGGGCAGATCATGTACCGAAATACGGAGGAGACTGCAGCAAGACAATGAGGAGACACATAGAGAGAGAGAGAGGGAGAGAGAGAGGATCAGAGAGAGAGAGAGAGAGAGAGAGAGAGAGAGAGAGAGAGAGAGAGAGACTGAGAGAGAGAGAGAGAGAGAAAAATTCACTTAGGGTGCTTCCACACGACCACAGGGCCTGGATCTACACTTGACCCCAAAGTCCAGTTTGTTTGAATTGTGTGTTCGGGCACAAATCAGCAACCAGAGCAAACCAAGTTGACTTGAAAAGGTGGCTCTCAGTACGTATACCGTACGTTTACATACGTATTACCAGACCAAGAGTGAGATATGTTCACTCCGCCGGGGCAGATCATGTACCGAAATACGGATGCGGACTGCTGTTCTGCATCTTGCGCCGATCTACACTGGAACGACGACATAAACAAATGTTGCGTAGTTGACGCGAAAGTTTTCTTATTTTTTTGTGTTCACCTACTGTATCGGAGCGTGTGCAGTATATGCGAGCGTCCTCGGGTGGGGAACAACATTACTAATGGAGAAGCTGAGGGCAATGGGGGTTGTGGAGACGGGGGAAATTGTACCCGGGGACGGCAATCGTACTTAAATGTGAAACGAGGCCTTGGAATCTGCTATAGTCTAGGGGGGATCATGTATGAGACCTTGGGTGGATAGAGTTTGTCGTTTGTATGGTGTGATGTGTGTGAGTGTGTGTGTGTGTGTGTGTGTGTTGTGTGTGTGTGTGTGTGTGTGTGTGTGTGTGTGGGAGAGGTGAGTGAGTGTCACACCTAGCGTTCCTGTGGGGCGAAACGCCTTATCTGTGCTGGACGCTGAGGCCAGCCAGCAGGTGTGAGCGTGGCCACCTCAGTGTCACGCCGCCCACCACCTGTCCACCTGCTCTCCTCCGTGTCCCATGGGCACCTTTCAAAGCTACACTGTGGGATTTAAACACCCAGAAAAAAAAATGGGGGAAATTAAAAAACGGGATTGGGTGTGGACAGAGGATTCACACCTTTCATTGGGTGTGGCCGCTTTAAGGAATAGGCCATTACAAAGAACAATTATTAATTAATATATTATACTGTTAATTAGTTCACTTTAGCACTGATATTTTATCCAAAAAAGGATTATTTTTAGATAAAATAGTATGATAATAAAATTTTAGAGGGATTCAATCGCAAGCAGTCCGCTGTGATATAGTATATGTATTACATACGTATATATAAACATACTGTATATTCAATATCTAAATATTCAACAGAAGTTGAATATAAAGTATATATAGTATATAAGCACGGTGGCACAGTACTTGCACTGCTGCCTCACAGCAAGAAGGTTCTGGGATCGATTCCCGCCTGGGGTGCTATTGATTCAGGTGGGTGATCTCCCGGCCTTTCTGTGTGGAGTTTGCATGTTCTCCCCGTGCTCCGCGGGGTCTCCTTACGGAGTAAAAGAACCCCAATTAAAAACATGTGAAGATCTCCTCTCCTGTCCACATCCCTGACCAAGATGTGGACGTAAAACCTGGAGCTGTTGGTCCCCGGGCGCCGTCAGAATGGCTGCCCACTGCTCCTGGCTGCCCCTGGAGGGGCAGCAGGATGGGTCAAATGCAGAGGACACATTTCCACGGGCCACCCTCCCTGCATGCGTGTGTGTGTGTTTGGCGGCCGCCACTTCCCGCTGTGTGTTGTGTGACCAATATGTGTGGACTAATAAAGATCTTTTCTTCTAAAGTAGACAAAGAAAATCACCACATTACTGGAATTTGCGAAAGAAAAGAGAGGCAGCAATACAAGCCTTTACTCATTAAAATGTTATGACATTTATAACGCATGTAAGATAAGATCCTGAAGGAAATTCTTTGAGTCTTTGAGTTCATGGGGCACGATTTAATTGATGTTATGTTTGGTTTTTATACATGGACATACAATAATAGACTCAAATGCCAGTGGTAGCCAATTAAAGATTTTAATAGCCACTCACACTCAAAACCCAGACCTACGTGTACATAAAAACCCGCACTTGATGACTTTCCGAAACAGTTCGGGGGTAACAGGGTGAACAGCGATCAGACTTTATATGTGTTTACTTGTGTACATTTTCCACTGTTGTCTAAACATACCCTGAGTCAATTTTACATCCAGGCAGGGAGTTTGCACAGTTAAGTGAAAATGTACACAAGTAAACACATATAAAGTCTGATCGCTGTTCACCCTGTTACCCCCGAACTGTTTCGGAAAGTCATCAAGTGCGGGTTTTTATGTACACGTAGGTCTGGGTTTTGAGTGTGAGTGGCTATTAAAATCTTTAATTGGCTACCACTGGCATTTGAGTCTATTATTGTATGTCCATGTATAAAAACCAAACATAACATCAATTAAATCGTGCCCCATGAACTCAAAGACTCAAAGAATTTCCTTCAGGATCTTATCTTACATGCGTTATAAATGTCATAACATTTTAATGAGTAAAGGCTTGTATTGCTGCCTCTCTTTTCTTTCGCAAATTCCAGTAATGTGGTGATTTTCTTTGTCTACTTTAGAAGAAAAGATCTTTATTAGTCCACACATATTGGTCACACAACACACAGCAGGAAGTGGCGGCCGCCAAACACACACACGCGCATGCAGGGAGGGTGGCCCGTGGAAATGTGTCCTCTGCATTTGACCCATCCTGCTGCCCCTCCAGGGGCAGCCAGGAGCAGTGGGCAGCCATTCTGACGGCGCCCGGGGACCAACAGCTCCAGGTTTTACGTCCACATCTTGGTCAGGGATGTGGACAGGAGAGGCGATCTTCACATGTTTTTAATTGGGGTTCTTTTTACTCCGTAAGGAGACCCCGCGGAGCACGGGGAGAACATGCAAACTCCACACAGAAAGGCCGGGAGATCACCCACCTGGGCACCCCACAGTTAATAGCGCCCCAGGCGGGAATCGATCCCAGAACCTTCTTGCTGTGAGGCAGCAGTGCAAGTACTGTGCCACCGTGCTTATATACTATATATACTTTATATTCAACTTCTGTTGAATATTTAGATATTGAATATACAGTATGTTTATATATACGTATGTAATACATATACTATATCACAGCGGACTGCTTGCGATTGAATCCCTCTAAAATTTTATTATCATACTATTTTATCTAAAAATAATCCTTTTTTGGATAAAATATCAGTGCTAAAGTGAACTAATTAACAGTATAATATATTAATTAATAATTGTTCTTTGTAATGGCCTATTCCTTAAAGCGGCCACACCCAATGAAAGGTGTGAATCCTCTGTCCACACCCAATCCCGTTTTTTAATTTCCCCCATTTTTTTTTCTGGGTGTTTAAATCCCACAGTGTAGCTTTGAAAGGTGCCCATGGGACACGGAGGAGAGCAGGTGGACAGGTGGTGGGCGGCGTGACACTGAGGTGGCCACGCTCACACCTGCTGGCTGGCCTCAGCGTCCAGCACAGATAAGGCGTTTCGCCCCACAGGAACGCTAGGTGTGACACTCACACACACACACACACACACACACACACACACACACACACACACACACACACACACACACACACACACACACACACATCCATTCCTGAACTTCATACTTTAAACGACAAACTCTATCCACCCAAGGTCTCATACATGATCCCCCCTAGACTATAGCAGATTCCAAGGCCTCGTTTCACATTTAAGTACGATTGCCGTCCCCGGGTACAATTTCCCCCGTCTCCACAACCCCCATTGCCCTCAGCTTCTCCATTAGTAATGTTGTTCCCCACCCGAGGACGCTCGCATATACTGCACACGCTCCGATACAGTAGGTGAACACAAAAAAATAAGAAAACTTTCGCGTCAACTACGCAACATTTGTTTATGTCGTCGTTCCAGTGTAGATCGGCGCAAGATGCAGAACAGCAGTCCGCATCCGTATTTCGGTACATGATCTGCCCCGGCGGAGTGAACATATCTCACTCTTGGTCTGGTAATACGTATGTAAACGTACGGTATACGGTTGGTAGGACGCAGGGCAATATCGCGATCGTTATCTCTGCCCTCTGAAATCCTGCTCGAGTAGCACAGTTCAAACAAACTGGACTTTGGGTCCAGTGTGACTCGTCATCAGCCCTGGATGTAAAATGGTGAAATATTCTATTCTTCTCTGTCTCTCTCGTCTCGTCTCTCTCTCTCTCTCTCTCTCTCTCTCTCTCTCTCTGCCTCTCTCTTTCTCTCTCTCCTCTGTCTCTCTCTCTCTGTCTCTCTGTCCTTCAGATTCTCTCAGATTGCAGAACAGCAGTCCGCATCCGTATTTCGGTACATGATCTGCCCCGGCGGAGTGAACATATCTCACTCTTGGTCTGGTAATACGTATGTAAACGTACGGTATACGGTTGGTAGGACGCAGGGCAATATCGCGATCGTTATCTCTGCCCTCTGAACCTGCTGGTAGGTGGAGCGGGCCTTGCCTCGCCTCGCCGTGGGGCCTGACAGTAACAACGTAACGTCCATCCAGTCCAGAGTGAGAAACCAATCCAAGTGGGTGATCTGAAGGACTTGACCCGCCCCCTCCTACACACAGACACTATCTAATGTAACCCGCGAGCTTCATCTAATTATCGGCAATTTATCTTCAGGTCTGGTCTTCTTTCTTCTTTGGGTTCCTTACCACGACAGACAGACAGACAGTCAGTTGATGAGGCGGCCGTTGATGGGCAGGTTTCCTGGCACCGGCGGCGGGACGCTCCACGGTAAATATGTGCAGACAGGATCGGATTTCACCCACGAGCCACGAGAAGATGCATTTATTAGCCTCTCAGCCAGACTCATAACACCATTGGGCCTCAATTACCACGTCTGAACGGAACGGATAATGCATGCGGGTGGCACCGTGCGCCGGCATTACCAGCACCAGGAAGCAGTTTGCTTTTCACACCGTCTGACTAAAGCCACACTTCATTGCACTATAATTGCCAATGTCCACTCGCAGAGGGAAAATGCTGTGAACGTCTCCCCCTGGTGTGTGTGCATGTGTATGTGTGTGTGTGTGGTGTGTGTTTGTGTGTGTGTGCGTGTGTGGTTGTGGTGTGTGTGTGTGTATATGTGTGTGTATGTGTGTGGGTGTGTGTGTGTGTTTGTGTGTTGTGTTGTGTGTGTGTTGTGTGTTGTGTGTGTGTGTGTTGTGTGTGTGTGTGTTGTGTGTTGTGTGGTGTTGTGTGGTGTGGTGTGTGGTGTTTGTGTTGTGTGCAGTGTGTTGCGTCTGCTAATGTTTTTCCTCTAATGTTGTGGAATAAGGATGGATCAGAGGTCCATCGCTAAAAGGAAGCCACGCCATAGCAACGGGTTCTTTGTGATAATTTCAGCCCCACCAAAGACCAGAGGAGACACATGTAATCATCTGGAACGTGGTGATAAAAAAATCTACTTAAAACCCAGACCATGTTCACACAATAAAAAGTGTCTCAGGTGGATCGATCACGACCCGAAAACGTTAAATGCAAGCACACACACACACACACACACACACACACACATATAAGCACATTGTCTTGTGTAGCGTGAATGGTTTGTCCCTAACCTCATTACAGGCATAATATGCTATTCATAAGATTGTTTATACGCCTGCGTAATCTCCGAAAACCATTCAGCTCAATGTATTCGGCAATAAACGTCCGTCCACATGTGCATGTGCACATCATGGGAATTGGGAATGAGAAATTTGAGGAAATCTGGGTACGCAGTAAATGCACATCGTAAACCCCCAAAAGGCTGTTATTTGAATGGTAAGTGGAGGAGGGGTCGGCCTGGGAGTGCATAGCATCCTACACACTGCCTGGATACCTGGATACAATAGAGCAGCTCCCAAAGGCACTTCAACACTGAGGGGGGGTGGGGGTGGGGGTGAGTAGTGGGCGGGACCAGTTTCCAAATGACTACCTGGCCTTTTGGGGGGGGGGGGTATTCAAATAAGCTGAAAAAACTACAACCCTGTTGTTACCAAGCACTTGATGGTCCGTGCGTCCGGGGGATCCAGTCCTGTCCTGGGAGATCATTACTCATAGAGCACATTTTGAGATGACCATTTAAGTATTCTGTGGGGTGTGTTTCCATTTTGAGTTATAAGTATACAGACTGCATGTTGGGTGTGTGTGTGTGTGTGTGTGTGTGTGTGTGTGTGTGTCTGTGTGTGTGTGTGTGCGTGCGTGCGTGCGTGTGTGCGTGTGCGTGCGTGCGTGTGTGTGTGTGTGTGTGTGTGGTTCGGTGGCTGGTTTAAGCAGCCTCACCTGGCCCGACTAGACTCTGGCCAGGTGAGGCTGCACACATGCGGTGTGTTGGGAAATCAAGGCAACCAGGATGAGCCAGCCATCAACCACACACACACCCAAGAGAGGGCGGACCTGTCAGCGCTTACCACCTGCTCTGGCTGTCACATCTTGCCAACCCTACAATAAAACGTTTTGGGTTTTTTTAGAGTTGGCAAGATGGTAAACGAATCACCAACCGCACACACTCATAATATGCTATTGTAAATGAATTTATTCTATATTTATTCTCTGTTACATGAGACAATTCAATGTCCTCTCAACATTGTAG
>PIJE02000144.1:125715-130715 GCA_002895965.2 Coryphaenoides rupestris
AAAAAAAAAAAAAAAAAAAAAAAAAAAAAAAAAAAAAAAAAAAAAAAAAAAAAAAAAAAAAAAAAAGAAGAAAAAAAAACAAAAAAAAAAGAAAGGCTGAGCCCAGCCACCCTGCGGAGGAAACTCATTTCGGCCGCTTGTATCCGCGATCTCATTCTTTCGGTCACTACCCAAAGCTCGTGACCATAGGTGAGGGTTGGAACGTAGATGGACCTGTAAATCGAAAGGTTCGCCTTCCGGCTCAGCTCCCTCTTCACCACAACGGACCGGTACAGCGCCCGCATCACTGCAGACGCTGCACCAATCCGTCTGTCCATCTCCCGCTCCATTTTGCCCTCACTCGTGAACAAGACCCCGAGATACTTGAACTCCTTCGCTTGAGGCAGCAACTCATTCCCAACTCGGATTAATATATATATAATATAAAATATATATATATATATATATAATAATGAAAAAAACAAATAATAATACAAATTAAAATAATGATAATAATAATAAAGTGGCATTGACAGGTGATTGACAATCTTTATGGAGGTTGTATTCCGTTGGATGTCCTTTTCCTGTCGCAACAGCTCACAAATCTTGCTGCTGTGTTTGCACATTCCTGTACCTCGCCCAGCAGATATGGAAGTTTTTGGTTGTTTGTTAAGTTTTCAAAATTCTTTTGGGTGTTTGAGATCTGTGGGAAGAATGTATCTCTAATGTCTTGGTATAGGTGGCAGGTTGTTAGGAAGTGTAGCTCGGTTTCCACCTCCTGTTGGGTGCAGTGGGTACAGAGTCTGTCTTCTCTTGGTAGCCAGGTCTGCCGGTGGCGGCCTCTCTCCACGGCGAGGCTGTGCTCACTGAGTCTGTATCTAGTCAAGGATGTCCTGAGTTTGGGATCGGTCACAGTGCTCAGGTATTCTGCCGTTGTGTATTGTCTGTTTAGGGCCAAATAGCATTCTAATTTACTCTGTTTTTTGGTTGATTCTTTCCAGAGTGTGAGGTAGTTTTCTTTTTGTTTTCTTATAATTTGGTTTATTCTAATGGGGTTTCTGTCTGGTGGCTCTGCTTGGTTTTGTGAATAGAGTCCCAGAACCAGCTGGCCGAGGGGGCATCGCTCTAGAGTCTGTGGATGAGCTTTGTTTTTTAAAAAAAAAAAATTTTTTTAAAATAAATAAAAAATTTTTGTTTTTATTTTTTTTCCTCTCTGTGGATGAGGGCTTTGTTATGGAGCGTGTCGGGCTCACTGTCTTTTAGGTGGTTATGCAATTTTAATGTCCTCTTTGAATTTTTATTATTAGTGGTATCGTCCTAATTCTGCTCTGCATGTATTGTTGGATGTTTTCCATTGGGTGCGGAGAATGGATTTGCAGAACTCTGCATGCAGCGTTTCAATTTGATGTTTGTCCCATTTAGTAAAATCTTGGTTTTCAAGTGGACCCCAGATCTCGCAACCGTAAAGGGAAATGGGTTCGATAACTGAGTCTAGTATTTTGAGCCATATTTTTATTGGGATGTCTAAGTTGATGTTTCTTTTTATGGCATAAAAAGCCCTTCTTGCCTCGTCTCTCAGGTCGTTTACAGCTTTGTTGAAGTTACCTGTGTTGCTAATGTTTAGGCCAAGGTACTGGAGGTATAATTCTTTGTATGCTCTAAGGGAGTTGTATCGAGAAAGAATTTATATTTGTGTTGCTGGAGGCTGGGTCTTTTTTGGAAAAGCATTATTTTTGTCTTGGTTAGATTTACTGTCAGGGCCCAGGTCTGGGAGAATTTGTGTAGTCGATCAAGGTGCTGTTGTAGTCCTTCTTTGGTTGGAGACAGCAGCACCCGATCATCTGCGAAAAGGAGGTGTTTGACTTGTGTGTCTCCTAGGGAGATGCCAGGTGCCTCAGATTGTTCTAGAGATTTCGCCAATTCATTGATGTATCTGTTGAAGAGGGTTGGGCTCAAGCTGCATCCCTGTCTAACCCCCCGGTTTTGGGGAAAGAAGTCTGTGTGTTGTTTGCCAATCTTAACAGCGCATTTGTTGTTGGTGTACATTGACTTTATGATGTCATAGGTTTTTCCTCCAACACCGCTTTCCAATAGTTTGTACAGCAGACCATCGTGCCAAATAGAATCAAAAGCTTTTTTGAAGTCAACAAAACAAGAGAGTTGGGCTCCAAATTTGTCTCCACTTTTGTGAAGCGGTGTTATCAGACCTTGGTTCCAAATATTGGGGAAGATCCCCGAGCTAAGGACAACATTAAAGAGTTTTAATATAGCCAATTGGAATTTGAGGTCTGTGAATTTTATCATTTCATTTAGGATCCCGTCGACACCACAGGCCTTCTTGGTTTCCAGTGATTTTATTTTGTCTTGTAGTTCCTTTAGTGTGATTGGTGAGTCTAGTGGGTTTTGATGGTCTTTTATGATTGACTCTAAACTTTGTAGTTTATCTAGTAAGTGTTTTTGCTGTGTATTATTTTCTATTGGGCCAAAGAGCTTGAAGAAGTGGTTGACCCACACGTTGGATTGGTAGATCCATAAAGTTTTTGCTTGTTTAGAGTGTTCCAGTTTTCCCAGAACTTGTTTGTTTTTATGGATTCCTCAATAGCATGTAGCTGGTTTTTAACATGTTGATCCTTTTTTTTCCTTACTGTATGATTATATTGTTTTAATGTTTCACTATAGCGTAGATGTGTGTTCTGGTTTTCTGGGTCTATGTTTTTGGTTTGATAAATTCCGTAATTTCTTTCTAAAGTTTTGTTCAGTCTCTGTTTCTCTCTCACTCTCTTGCTCTCTGAGTGTGCGCGCATGTGCGAGCGAGTGAGCATGGTGGGTGAATGGTGAGAGTGGAGTGCGTGGTGAGTCGTATCTATCTTTCAATCTACTTTTTTGATTGTTTTGATTTGAGTTACTTTTTGTTTGTTGTCGTCGGCAGTCGTCCCCGCTGGGCGACATGCCGGTCGCTGGAGGCGGAGGTACGGGGCTGGAGGGGCTGACACGCCGGCATGCGGTGAAGCTGTCACCGGCTGTCCGCTGCTCGGTGGAGGAGTGTGGCCTGGCGGTAGGAGAGGTGGTGGGTCACAGCAGCGTTTAGTCCGCGTCGCAGATGAACAACGCCATTGTGTGGGCAAAGTGTGTGGACAAAGTGAACTTCGTTGTGGAGCGAGGTGTGGTTATTCAGGACACCTTCACTCCCGTCCTCCCGCTGGTCAGCCCCGCAAAAAAGATCATTCTGGGCAACGTCCCCCCGTTCTTCAGGAACGATGTGTTGGAGAGGGAGCTGGCAAGACATGGACGCATTGTGTCCCCCATTACAATTTCTCAATTGCTTACACACATTTTTTGAAAGCATACCTCATTTTCTCAAAACTCTAAACACATCCAAAAACCACACACACAAAATGCAAAACCCTACATATCTCCTGCAAAATGCTACTTTGCCTTCAAAACAATGTTATGTCTCAAAATGGTATTTTGTGTTCAAACGACACACAGACCATCATATGAGGACACATTTCTAACAACCAATTGAACACTGATGTGCTGAATGGAAAACACTACTATGAATGGGAAAACACCAGTATGAAGGCCTTATCAGGAGCATTATGCCTTTTCGTGTTCAGTGTACGCTTACTCCTGTTGTAAAATATAACTAATATTTTTACTCAAATGTAAAAACACAAATATACAGTAACAACAAAAATATTTATTTTCTCCAAAACTGCTGTAGCCTATACATCACAGCAAACACAACTGGATGTGTAAATGATTTACACAGAACAAACAATAGAAAATAGGCCAGTACAGTCAAGAAACAAAGAAAGAAAAATGTAAAATACAGTAAAAAAAAAACTAGGCTACATCCTGTCTTCGGTTCCTGTCTGGCCACAGGACCTCATCGACATCACAGGCAATGTTCTCTCTGGCCAGCCTCCTGCATGGTCAAACCATGGTTGACCACAGTGGCCCGAATCTCAGAGATTACATTAAGATGATTCCTCTGGGATGTAAATCCCCGTTATTAAAACATGTCATGTCGTTTAGAAGACAAGTGCTCATGATTAAACGACAATACTGATTTAAATTAGATTTTTACATTCAAATGTTAAGATATTAACTACAATATCTACGCAACATACACAATGAAGTGTTTTGGGTGTGGGTCACCAGATAAGAGCGCGTCCTGAGAGGAAGGAAACCGGGCCTACAAACACCGTCACCTGAGACTAGTAATAATGTTTTACTCAGCTAGACCAGGGAAAGACACTGGTGAAAGACAGGTAAGGAGCAAAACAAAGAAGCAGATCAGGTTAGTGTGATGGAGGGCGAAGAAGAAGGTAAAGATATTGTAGTGGAGAAGAAAGAGTCAGGTAAAGATAGTGTAGATAAGGAAACAGATGACAATGCAATGGTGATGGATGGTGAGGAAACAGTGGGTAGCACAGAGGCTGAAGGGAACGAGGCCAGTGGAGATGCCGAATAGGCTGTACTCACCTGATGGATACACAATGAAGATGACTTGAAGGAAGAGCTAGACCCTGGCGGTGACTACTGCGACCCTGGTGTTTATTAATATGGACAGAGTGGCTTAGTTCGGTGGTGATGATGCATATGTTGTGTTGCAGTGCATGCTGGGAAAAGAACACTATCGAAGGGGGAGGAGTACACCAGCACCCTTTATTTGTTATTGCCACCAAGGTAGCAGAGTGTCCTAGAAGAAGAGATGATTACAGATGGTGATCTCTGTAGAACCTCATACAAGAGGAAACCTTCAGAGGTAAATCAGTCCACCAATAAGGCTAAGAAATCAGCTAAAAAGCCTGCAAAAGCGTCATTGAGCCAACCTGAGCAGAGCGTGGAGGACGTCATTATAGACAGTGACAGTGAGTCTCAACCCTCCACCCAGCCAGACAGAAAGAGTGGCTATTCATTAACCAGAATCAGAAAATTTCTGCAAGACACCAAGGGTGCAAGAGCTGTTAAAGTGGAAAGATTTTTCCCCTGATTTAAAACTCTTTGTGGAGTCT
>PIJE02000144.1:132932-140432 GCA_002895965.2 Coryphaenoides rupestris
AAAAGAGAGGAGATTAAAAAGCCTTGTGTCACGCACGCACTCCTTAAAAGTAGTGTACTTCAGTCGGCGGGCTGATCCTGTGGATGGACTAGATGAAGAGATCAAAGCACAAGCAATAGCATATCACAGTTTAAATAAAATACAAGAAATAATGTTGAGAATACAGAAATGAGGGTAAATGAAAAGTGTGATGCTGATTTAATGATGAAACTATTTGCAAGAAGTAGTGCATTGTGTGAGGATGTAAATAATCAATGTATTGGATGGCAAGAGCTTCTCTTTTTTTGACTGTAATTGATGATATATTTTTTTTATTTTAAATATAACACTGTGCTGTAGTGGCCAGGACATGATAAGCATTACGATCTTCCTGCTGTCCTTCTCAAACACGATCTTTGGTTGTATTTGTTTGGTGGTTTTTGAGAACAGAATTGTTTGACATCTCGACGTAATTACAATTTAAGATTAAAAGAAAAGGTAATATGTAGCTGAGAGAGCTTTCTCGTGTATTCAATATGAGAAAAGTGGAGAGAGCGTATTTTAATCTCACTTCCCTAAGTGTTCCGGTTATTTAATTGTAAGCTGAAGGTGGCGTGTGCGAGCTGTCAGAGGTAAGGAGTCTGTGGAGCCTGCCTTCAGTTCCACTCCAAACCTCGTAGGTCGATGAGAGCTGGACCTTTGAGTACAATGATCTGGAGGATTCAGGGATGAACGCTCTTCTGGACGGGGATCCACACTGTATTCATACTTATGGAAACTCCTAGGAATTCAGCTTTACTCATATGTGCCTTAACACTTTACACCACCTTAGGCTCAATGTCAGGTAGACATTTTACATTCTTAGAGAAGGAATAATTGTAAAAAACCTTTAAATCACTACCCTCAGATACCAAAGTAATAGAAATTTAGAGAATAAGTACGTCAAGATGTGTGGTGTGTGTGTGTGTGTGTGTGTGTGTGTGTGTGTGTGTTGTTGTGTGGTTGATCGTGTTGTGTCGGTGTGGTGTGTGTGGTGTGTGTGTTTGTGTGATGTGAGTGTGTGTGGTGTGTTAGTGTGTGGTTATCTCTTTCGCATTATAAATTAGATACAATAAGACACAAAATATATTTAATAGTATTGCTCCTCCCACACTTATTCCCCAGCATATTGGGACAGTGGTGCTTTAAGAAGGTTAGCACGATTTGCTAGTCGAGTGTTCTACAGGTATTGTAATTAAATATAACTAAATATATGGTCATTTTGTCACAAGAACAATTTAGCTTATGTATCTGCTATATTTTTGTACCATAGGCATCATATTTAACTTATACTTGTACCAGTTCAATATCCGCGACCGTTTAATGAAGTGGTTTATATGGTTGTAAATGATTTGGGTATCTTAACAATCTTATTGTATCTCATTTTATCATGTATGTCAGTTACGTAGTGTAAGGCTGAGATTTTAGAGTGCTTAGTAAACTTAATAACAGCCTCTTTGTAAAAACAGGCTGCAGTGTGCGGTGAAGCTAAGCATGATACTTCTGTTCTCTGGGGCAACACCATAAGAGCTACTTACAAAGTATATCATATAGTAAAAAGATGTAGGAGAGAGGGGATAAAAGAATAATGTTTGGTGGTTCCGTGTGAATACCAGATTAGATTTGTTTTTAAAAAATCAACAGACTTTGTGTGTCGTGTTTTGGCAATTCTGTGGAGCGAGTGTCAGGGATTTAGAAGCGGGCAGCACATGCAATTAAATCATGTACGCTGCCCCGGTGCTATTTCCTTGAGCTACAGCGCTCCTAGTTCTTTACTAAACCCCAACCCAGGAGGATCACTGTGTGTTAACCTTAACCTTGTATAAATAGTGGTAATCACCTTACTCCTAACTGGTTGCTTTATTATGAGAGAGGTGCTATTAGTGGGCGACGACAAAATCATAATTGTCATATGTATATGTTTTTCTTATTTAAATTCTGGTTGTATTGTAGAATTTTAGGTTTCATGGAATGAAGTCTTGCAACGCAAAAGATTTGCAATCTACTTCTTGACAAAAACAAAGTAATGATCAGGCGATCCCTTTCAAACACATCAAAACAAGTGTAAAGCACGTGGGACATGCATGTAGCCGACCCTATTCATGCCCATAGGAGAATGCTGGACATATCTATGTATATATTCGGTGGGACGGCTCTATTAGAGTTTTTTTGGTTTATATGCGAAAGACAAGTTTCAGCCTGTGTAGAATACTATCATAGGATAAGCCCCCGTGTCATGCGGGTCTGTGGGAAGAATGGTGATGTATGCACATCCTCTTCACTCACAAGGATCGAGAGTGAGTGCGCTGTCTGCTCTCCATCAGGGACTCTTGGTGGAACAGCCCACTGACTGCTCCGGTGCTAACTAGTCTAATAGTCCCGTGCACGCAAGCTGCCGCAACATGACGTCCAAACTCGATCCATCGAAACAACCCTACAAAGTAGGACTTTCAACCAGCTACAGAGGTGTAACTTAACCACGACACTATATACTTCTCTAACAATGTATCATCGAACAATCTGAACTTGTCACTTAAGTACGTTATCTTTGTGTGGTATGTGTTACGTGGTGTGGTCTTGTGTTGTCGATTTTTCCGAACCATTTCCTCCCGGTCTCCCCATACATGCATCCGCCCGCTCATACATCTCTCCGCCATAGTCGATTCATATAATGTTGTTTGGGAGAACGGAGGTGGCGCCTGCTAGTATACGACTTATCAAGGTGTAGATAACAACATGTCGTTCAAGACAACATATTATGATACCTTGTTTGCACGTCCCTGGTCAAAGATGTAACATTTCTCCAAAACTATAACCAATCGAGACCCTAAAGAGACCGTACTCCAAAATATGTAAAGATATGCTTCTGGGAGTACATACCCCAGGGGTGACAGGCAACGGAAGCAATTACTTCCAAGGTCACCTTCACATATGTTCAAGGATAGTAGAGGGCAATGCTGTATCGACTTAAGGAAGGGAAAGATTCAAACGTGTATATAACAGTAGGCCTTGGTCCGCGACGCACTATCTTAAATAGTATGTGGTTACTGGGTCATCTGCGAGGTGACTGTGGAATGGACTGAGGATGCAATGAGATCAAGCAAGCAATACCATATCTATCGGTTTAAGTAAAAAATAGAAGGTAGCGGCATTGTTGAGAAATACAGAAATTGAGGTAAATTGAAGAGGGTGCGTTTGATGCTGGATTTAATGATGAAAAGGCTATGGTCGCAATAGAGAGGGTGCATGTGTCGTTGAAAGGATTAAATATGATGTATGGGGTATTGTTTTGGTGCCTGGTGATGTCATCATTGTCTCTTTTTTGTTGATGTATAGGAGATATATATTATTATGTAGAATAACGACCTTGTTTGCTGTGTAGTTGGGCCAGGACATGATAAGCATTAGCTTCTCTGCTCCTTCTCCAACTCAATCCTTCTTGTGTTTTGGTTTTAATGATGGAGATTCTCTAACTCTTACGGAAGAAAATGTAAAAAAACTTGACATGTCTCTCTCTTCCTCTGTGTGTTGGTTGGTGTGTTGTGTGTTGTTCGTTGTGGTGGTTCTGTGTTGTGTGTGGTGGTGTGCTGTGTGTGTGTGTGTGTGGTGTGCCTGTTGTGTTGTGTGTGTGTCTCTTGTGATGTGTTGTGTGTGTGTGGTCTCTGCTTTCTCTCGTGGTGTATGTGTGGTGTGGATGTGTGCTGTTGTGTGTGTCTGTGTGTGTGTCTGCTGTCGCGTGTGGTGTGTGTGTGTGTGTGTGTGTTCTTCTGTGTGTGGTGCCGTGTGGCGCACATGTGTGTGTGTGTTGTGCGTGTCCTCTCCTTGTGTGTGTGGTGTGGTCCGTGTGTGTGTGTGTGTGTGTCCCTGTGTGTGTGTGCTGTGTGTGTCTCCTCCTGTGTGTGTGTGTGGTGTGTGTGTTTGTGTGTGTCCTCTGTGTGGTGGTGTCGTGTGTGTGTGTGTGTTCTCTCTGTGTGTGTGTGTGTGTGTGTGGTGTGTCGTGGGTGTGTGCTGTTGTTGTGTTGGTTGTGTGGGTGGTGACGTGGTGTGGTAGGGGTGTGGTGGTGGTGGGTGGTGTTGGTGGGTGGTGGGGTGCGTTGGTGGGTTAGGATGAGAGCTTGGGTCGGCGGTGGCTGGTGCGTGTGGGGTCGACCTTACTATGTTAGTATGTGGACTGGTTTTCTCGGGCGTCCTCAGCTCTTTGGAGCTTCCAACGGCCGTCCGCATGGGCGTTGAGAGAGCTGCAACCTGATGCTCATAGTCACCGCTGGGGGGGCAGGAGACCTCAGGAGTGAAGCTGTCTCTGCTGGGACGGGAGGATCCAACTGCGTGGAGACTGGGGCGAAGCTCTCAGTAGGGAGGAGCGGAGCCCCTTCGAGGTGTCTCTCCTGACGCCTGGGGCTTCGCCAGTGGGGCCACGTCAGCTGCGGGGCCCAGGGTGACCCTGTCCCCTGGGGCGTATCTCCCCTCGCCGGGTGGTCCCGTTCTCTAATGGCCCTCTCTGGGGCGCCTCCTCTCGGTCCGTCTCCTGCGCCGCCTCCCGGATCGTCCTCTGCTGCTGCGACGCCTCCCGGATCGTCCTCTGCTGCTGCGACGCCTCCCGGATCGTCCTCTGCTGCTGCGACGCCTCCCGGATCGTCCTCTGCTGCTGCGACGCCTCCCGGATCGTCCTCTGCTGCTGCGACGCCTCCCGGATCGTCCTCTGCTGCTGCGACGCCTCCCGGATCGTCCGCTGCTGCTGCGACGCCTCCCGGATCGTCCTCTGCTGCTGCTGCGACGCCTCCCGGATCGTCCTCTGCTGCTGCTGCGACGCCTCCCGGATCGTCCTCTGCTGCTGCTGCGACGCCTCCCGGATCGTCCACTGCTGCGACGCCTCCCGGATCGTCCGCTGCTGCTGCGACGCCTCCCGGATCGTCCGCTGCTGCTGCGACGCCTCCCGGATCGTCCTCTGCTGCGACGCCTTCCGCTGGGCCTGTGGCCCTCAGCTGGGCCTGGATCTCTTTGACCTCCTTTCGGGTCTGCTCCTCCTGCTGGGCTGCGGCCTTCAGCTGGGCCTTCTCCGCCGTCAGCTGGGCCTGGAGCCCTTCAGCCTGCTCCAGTGCCTGCTGCTCTCGTTGGCCAGCGGCTGTCAGCTGGGCCTGGAGCTCTTTGGCCTGCTCCGCCGTCAGCTGGGCCTGGAGTTCTTGGGCCTGCTCCTCTCGCTGGGCTGCGGCCTCCAGGGTGGCCTCGTGCTCCCGCCGCTCCTGCAGCAGCCCAGCCTGCGCATCCTCCAGCTGCTCCCGCAGCCCCGTGTACCCAGAGCGCACCTGCTTCAGTTCTGCAGCGTGCATGCTCTCTATCTGGTTGGCCGCGGAGCTGAAGGCGTCACTCAGGACGCTATTATCCTGCTGCAGCCAACCGATCCGGCCCTCCAGCTGCTCCCTCACCTTGAGCTGCATGGCCTCCAGCTCCTGGTACCCCCTCTGGCTTGTAGCCTGCATGGCCCCCAGCTCCTGTATCATGGCCTCCACCTGGCCCACCTTCTCCTTCTCCCGCTGCAGCTCTTGGCTGAGCTGCTTCACCTGCTCCCTGGCCAGGGCGGCCTCCTCCTGGAGGGAGATGACTCTCTCTCCCTCCGGGACCCATGGGCCCGCCCCGGCAGCAACCCCAGCCTTCTTCTTGGCAGACTTCTTCGCGGCTGGTTGCGACAGGGGGAACGCCCTCCTGGGCCAAACGGTTGATCCGGGCGTCCATGTCCGGACCACCTTGGACAAAAATGTCATACAGGGCCTCCATATCCATTTTGTTTGGTGTGGTTGAATTATCAGAATTCGTTCCGTGCCCGCATTCTCCACCATATGTGGCACACTCCCCTATATTGTTGAGTGTCCATGCAATACAGAGTCTTTATTTACTACACAGGGGAAGGGAAAGTGCAAGGTTCTTATCGTGCCAGGTCCGTTATTCCAATCTCGTAGTCGTTGTCCGTATGCAGGGGGTATCACACCGGGAAGTGGTCTCAGGGGGTCCAGGGCAAGGCAGGCGGGAGGGTAGTCAGGCAGGCAAGGGTCATACACACAACAGGTTCTCAGACAATCCAAAGGTCAGGGCACACAGCCACTTCTGTCTCTCTTGAACTCACTCGTTGTCGTTTGCTGCACTCTTCCTCCTTCTCCTCCCTCTCCCTCTTCCTCTCATCCACTACTTCCTCCTCTCCCACTTCCAACACAAACTCTTCCAACTCTCCTTCTTCCTCTCTCTCCTCGACCGTCCACACCACCCAGGTCCTCTCCTATTTATAGTCTTTAGGCAGGGCCTTAATTGGCTGCCGCCGAGGTCCTTCCATGAGGCGCAGCCAATTTCAATAAGGCTGATTGCCTCTGTCGCAATTCCTGCCTCCTCGGCTCCCTCTGGGGGCCGAATGGGGAATTGCGGCTCCCCCGACTGTCGTCCACACTTGTCCTTCTGTCCCTCAGTGGCCGTCTGCCACAGTATGTTCCAACGGTTGGTATGGAAATAGTGTTTTTTTTTTTTTATATATTTTAGCTGATGTCGTTAAGAAATGTAGCTGTGATGAGTTTTTATTTCTTGGCGGAGATTTTAACTGCACAGCTGACAAGCTAGATAGAAATCACCTCTCTAGTCTTATTCGCGCGCGCGCGCGCGTGTATATGTGGGTCTGTCTCTATATCTTTTTGTCTGTCTGTCTACATACTTTTCTGTCTGTCTGTCCGTCTACATGCCTGTCTATATGGCTCTGTATACCTGTGTCTCTGTCGGTCTCTGTATGACTACACGCCTGCCTGCATGCCTGCCTGTCTGTCTGCCACTCTTGTCTGTCTGCCAGTCTGTCTGTCTGTCTGTTACAAAGTGTTGCAGGGAATTTGGAGAAAAATCCATAATCTTGTCTCTTCCTATTGCCATCTCAAGTTGCTCTCTGTAAGTCATGAACATACTTTTCATCGGTCAACTCTCCATGAAGAAATAATGACGATCCTGTCTCACTTCAAGCTTTCAAAGACAGATTTAAAATATTTCAGCTTTTTCATTATTGTAGGGGTGGGATAATCAAACCAAGTTCAGTTTTTCAGCAGATATATTGAATTAATACAATACATTTTCATGCGACCAATGGCTATTCGCTCTGTCAAGGAAACTACGCATGTGATATAATGTGTTTATAGGTTTGTGAGCAATAATGTATGTTATTGCAATATAGGCATGATCTATATATTTAAACAGCCAATAAAGCCGATGGAGCATTGGAAAGCAACACGAACTGACCTTCCAGGCAGTGCTGTCCCACCAGGCCGTGTCCCACTGGGTACAGGGCGCCTGAGGGATAGACTAGACGCTAGACTATAATGGGAATGTCAATGTAAATGGGATTTTAAAAGGCCAAATAAAATATTAACAAGAATTTTTATTTTCTGTATTCATTGTTTCATCGCTGCACAGGGTACCAACACCATTGCTAGTGGCTAATCCCGGCCCAGGTTAACGTCA
>PIJE02000144.1:142932-145432 GCA_002895965.2 Coryphaenoides rupestris
ACTTGTGTGTCAGTTGACTAATGGTGCTGCAGGCTTTCTTACACACCTCACTGGGAACCAGCGGCATACTGTTATTAGCAGTCAGAGATATTCAAATTCATGCAATTCAGAATATTACGTACCAATGAACACTGAAAACTGAATAGATTGTGATTGTATTATCAATAACAAGAGCAGAACGACAACAAAACTTTACGGCCACAAACTTCCACTTCCAGGTTTTGGGAGATGTTTCGTTCGGGATTCAGATGGCAGTTGACGACGTAAACTTTTGTGGCCGTGCCGGCTGTGATGCACGGGCAGCCAGTTTGCACCAGACGCTGGCGTGCCACCACCGCTGAGACGTGAAGGAATGAACGGATCCAATTAGTAACCTAGAATGATTAGTGTGACCAATGTGGCACCAGAGCCAGGTTGGGCATTTGGCTTGAAGCGCAGGGGTTAGCTCCCCCTCCTCTTAACGAATAGGACCGTAGTAACCACGGGGCGCCAGGAGGGACCTCAGCGAATAACGTCTCTAATCTTGGATTAGACTATCAAATTATTCAGACCTAATTTCTCACTAATCGTGACTTAGAAAACACAAAATTATGACGCCTTCATTTCTAGCAAATGCAACTCAGTGGCGCCGAATGCTGACTCAAAAACACTTTCTGCTCGATAATTCAAGTCTAACTTTGTTTCGGCTCTCGGGCTTACCATGCATAATGTGTGTTATTATACAAGACGACGGAAGGGGCTTTAATTACCACAGAGTTTACTGATAAACACTATGCCCTGAATAAAAAATTTGGTTTCATTGTTTAGCACAAAACCTAGACAATAGTGTGTGTGTGTGTGTGTGTGTGTGTGTGTGTGTGTGTGTGTGAATGTGTGTGTGTGTAATGTGGTGTGTGTGTGTGGGTGTGTGTGAAAGCAGATCATCAGTGGCATTCACAGTGTCACCCACGTGGGTGTTTAAATTCAGCTGGGTGCAGGCCTTTATAGCGCCAGTGGTTCGACTGCCAAGCTTGACAAGAAAAATACAAGGCTTAATAAACCAATTAAATAAAAAAGTCGGTGCCTATACACTGGGGAGCCTAATTAGAATAAAAAGCATAAATATATGAAATATGGCTCTTGGTTTATGCTGATTAATATACTTTCAGGTTTATTTGTTTTTGCATGTTGTGATCTGCAAATCACTTGAGCTTCTTAAACTACCACGCAGGGTTAATTCCAAGAGATCCTTTCACCCTCATAGTCAAGGGTCCGATTTGTTAAAATCTGTCTTTTTAATAGAATCATGGATAATGAAAAAGAAACAACCTTTGTATTTTCTTGTAATAAAATGGTAGAAACCTCTGAAGCACTGGAAGGATGTAATAAAAGAAGGAAATATTCTAGGGCACAAGCAAGTGTGGAAGGTCATGTATTCTTAACACACATACGTAACATACATGGATAGTATATTAACTAACTAAATATGATAAATTATTATTATTATTATTATGGAAATCTATGGGTCGACTTTGCATGAAACCATCACTCTCAGAAAATAACAGATCAGTTATTTTCACCCTCAAAAATGTTTTATGAAATAACAAAATTAATCAATACATTAAAAAGATACAGTAAGTAGATATTTAGAGCTGCAAACAGAGATCAATATACATAAATAACAGCTACGAACATAAATACGTGTATGAAAAGAGTGTTAACACATTCTTAACAATAAATAAATAATACATAAAGATACCAGATTAACACAAACAGGAATACACTTTTAAAACGGAGCCAAACAAGACAATTTAGCAATTGAGCAATTCAACTGGGCTTACCTTGGTTCTTCTGTGGTAAAAGTGGACTGAAAACGATCTAATTCTACACATTAATAACAATAATACTTCATAGTTAAATGAAGAACACAGACCGTTGTTTCCTTCAGTATGTCCTGCACTATTTGACAAGAGTTTCCCTTTTTTTCGTACTTTTTCACAGTGTCTGAACAAGAGTGACTAATTAGTCTGCACTATTTTCAGGTTGTTATTATAACGGTAGGAGACATGGAAATTGCAGTGTTTCCACCAGGACTGAGTACACATAGACATGTATGGCGGTCCAAGAAGCTACTGTCTTATTAAATACATCCTCACTTCCTCACTTCCTCTGTGCTAGGCTTTTCAGCACAGCTGTGTCACCTTAATCACCCTTACACAGCACTAGCTCCACCAGCGCCCTCCCATACACACACACAACACACACACACACACACACACACACACACACACACACACACACACACACCACACACACACACACACACACTCCACACACACACACTCCACACACACACACACACACACACACACACACCACACACTCACACACACACACACACACACACACCACACACACACACACACACACACACACACACACACACACACACACACACACACACACACACACACACACACACACACACACACACACACACACACACACACACACACACACC
>PIJE02000144.1:150432-170432 GCA_002895965.2 Coryphaenoides rupestris
AAATAATGTATTCCTTCTGTGTTAACGGTTAGATGCACGGAGTGTGAAACATGTAGCATATTGGTGCGCAGGGTTGCACTGGCTGGATCACTCACTTCCCTTCACGTACTTCATATGTGTGTGTGTGTGTGTGTGTGTGTCACCGTTGGTCAGTTCATCCTAAATGTGGCAGCCCTATGGTTACGGCCACGTGACACTCGGGAGCAGTTTATCGCTGTCATTTATACGTCCTAAAATGATTGGGATGCAATCATAGGGGACTATTACTGAACGGCGGCGACGGAGGCCCAGGGTACCGGGGCGGCGTGGTGTGAGGTGTGGAGGTGAGCAGCCGAGCCAAAGATGGCCTCCACGGCAGCATGAGACGCTCCGATGGCTAAAATCATCAGCAATAAACACCCCAAAGGTTAATGAGAAACAATCTCTCCTAAATAGCTCACATACAATAGGGAGAAAGAGAGGGGGGGGCTGTGTGTGTGTGTGTGTGTGATGTGTGTGTGTGTGTGTGATGTGTGAAAACCGATTCTCTGTCAGCGCGTGGAATTGTGTGTAGCGGGGGGGGACGCCTCGTGTTATTTCCCCTTCCTTGCCGTGAAGGCGTCGGAAGAAACGGACTTCCTTAACAGCTGCCGTTACCACTTCACGGACCCGCAGGCCTAATGAACAGAGCTCCGTATTTGCGCTGCTCACTCTCAGGCGCCGGGGCTGTCCAGATTAGAGCCCATGCCTCATTACACACCCAGGGAGATGGGCAGCCGCCGCCGCCGGAGGGAGGAGGAACAGCAGAAGAACGGAAAAAGAAGTGCGATCCTGTGGGGATGGTGAGCGGGCGTTTACAAAAGTGTGAGGAGAACAAATTAAAAGAGCTGAATAATAGTCACAGTCGTCACATGGACCCGCTTAATGTGGCCCCCGGATGTCTCAGTTCCTGCTTCTTCTGCAGGGAAAGTGTGAGAGGATGATGTGAAGTATATCTGGAAGCAAACACGCCTCTCTCACAAGAAGAATCTCACACATGCACACACATACGCACACAGACGATCTGTCTGTCTGTGTGTGTGTGTGTGTGTGTGTGGTGTGTGTGTGTGTGTGTGTGTGTGTGTGTGTGTGTGTGTGTGTGTCAATTTCTGTACGTTTACAATTGGTTGAAAAAAAGCATTCCATTTCAGATCAACCACACACTCACCGTCAAATTGAGGATTACATAAAATGGTAAATAAATACCAGCTCTGTGGCTTAGTGGTAGCGTGTCCGCCCAGAGACTGGGAGGTTGTTGGGTTCAATCCCTGGCCCGGGTCATACCAAAGACTATAAAATGGGACCCATTGCCTCCCTGCTTGGTACTCAGCATCAAGGGTTGGGAATTGGGGGTTAGATCACCAAAATGGTTCCCGAGCGCTGCTGCTCCACCGCTCCCCTAGGGGATGGGTCAAATGTGGAGAACAGATTTCACACACTCAGGTGTCTGACAATCAGTGGGACTTTAACCTTTAAATACATTGCGCTTTACAGACAATCACCCATTCATACACCGACGGCGGTGCCAACCATGCAGGGCAACAACCAACACGTTGGGGTTAGGTGGTGTCTTGCTCAGCGACACCTCGACACTTAGCGGAGCCCGGGGATCGAACCAGCAACCTTCCAGTTGCCGAACAACCGCTCTTACACCTCCTGAGCTACTGCTGCCCCCTGCATTACATTCTTAGAGTCTCGGTGTGTGGAGGAGTCGGATGAAACTCGCAGCATTCAGTGTTTGGTTACACAAGGGTCACAATAAGTTGAGTTCTCACTGTGCTGTAGTCAACTCAACACTCAAAATGTCTCCTGTGCTTAGATCATCACCGCGTAGCAGGGCATGCGCTGGACCTACTCAATCCATCAAGTCCGCTCGTACAGCCAATCAGTTGCGCTGATGTGGTCTTGTTCCGCCTCTTTCACAGCGGTGGTTACAGATAGTCAGTGGGGCCGCTCTCTGCGCCCGAACGGGGCTACGCCATATTTCAGTGAGTTTATTCTTACACACACACTCACGCCTCATTGATCGCCATTACAGCCGGAGACACCAAATCATCGTTGGACGCGGTGTCTGTGTGGAGGTAATAGTGGTGAGGCACGGGGGTGGGTGTGGCTGAGCATGTCGTCCCCTCGGGTCGGCTATAATTACTGTGCCAAGTCATATCCACGCTCCCGTAGGCGGGTCGAAGTTGTACATTTTTTGTGAAATGTTTTCGGGAGAAAAGTATAATTTTTTTGTTTGTCTGCTGTTATAGTTGAAAACCTGAATTTAACCACCCAGCTATTGTTAGGTAGCCTTGTGAGATCTTGCGCAACCGAGAGACACAGAATCCCATGTTCTGTTTCTCGCTGCAGATCAGTCTATTCTTGTGACGCCAAAGTGTAAATACAACTGCTCCGTCCGGGTTGTTTGTCTATCCGCCATCACGGCAGATGATCGTTACGTAACCGGTTTTGGGCAAGTCAAGAATACTTTTGGAAGTATCTAGAAAACGATGTGACCAATCAGCACTAAGGGACTTTCAGTGGGGACTTTCAGTGGATGGCCAACACGGAGCGCTGCAGATTGGAATAGCAACGTTAGAAGATTAACGTAAATGTGCAAGGAAGGCTTTGGATGTTTTTACTTTACTTCCAACCCGATTTGACAAAAGAGCGACAAGAGCAAAAGCGTCACTCCGATTTTTTTTTAACCGCATAAGGCCACGCCCATATGTGGAAATCAATTGCACAGCCAAGGCCAGACTAATAGGCCTATTCGTTGCGAAATGCAAAAGTGAATATAAGGATGGTCCCTTGGGGCTAGTTTAGGAGAGGCAAGAATAGGAAGAAGCAATATTACCAGCTGCACAGAGTTAGATTCGTTTAGATTCTAAACAGTTTATTTCAGGTGTATAGCCAGGAAACAAAACACAACTCCAGTTGCCCCACTGCATTTATCATCATATTGGAATGGAAAAATGTGGTTTGCCATGGTATCCTGCCAAAACGTCAATTATATTCCCTCGGAATCTTCTATTTCCATAAAATTGGAATGAAATGAAATAGTAATCTTCTGTCCTGTATGCAAATGTCTTCCTTTAAGTAATGGGACTTTAAGTCTCAATTTTACAGGAATGTCAATCTTTGATAGACCTAGCTGAATGCTGAAGCAAAACATCCCGGACACCGGAGAATTAGATTTTTCGGGGATTTCAAAATCTGAATTTTTACCACATGCCACAGCAAAGTCAAAGTCATGTTAAATGGATGAATGAGCTCTAGAGAGAGACATACTAGACTCATGATGTTGGCCTACCTCCACCGTGCACCTTATTGTCGTTGAGGGGATGACGTTCGTGATGTGAAGCCAACAGGAGAGAACATCGCCAGCCAACTGGTATTGAGCAATACAATTCAAAAGCCTTTTTCATATGCTGTAAAGCTCCATAACATTTATCTGTACGTTATACTTTTACACTTTGACTTTATAGCGCCGTACATCTGCACTGACATTAACAGGTTGGTCCATTTCTTCTCCACGGTGTGAGGCCCCTCCCTCTTTCCAAGAGCCACATGTTGGAGGAGCTGTCATGGCCACGCACCGCATTATGCTGCGCATATACCGCATACATCAGGTGCTCCAAGCGCAACGTTGTTTGGCAGCCTCTCTTCATTGTTTGCCGATTGGCTGGGGACTAAGTGGTTGTGACTGTGTTTGATGCTGATGTATTTACTTCTCCTTTGCTGACAGGCGGCGATTGCGGTGCCCCTGTTTGGCTTCATCTCGCTGTGGCAGCTTTGCTTTGTTTAGACGGGTCAGCGTGGGTGTGTGCGTGAGTGAGCGTGTGAGTGAGCGTGTGTGTGTGTGTGTGTGAGTGCACCTCTGTGTATTTAAAAAAAAGTGAAAGGGAATTGGAGAGTGAGGGGGCATTGAAGTCGGCCCACCGACTGTGAGATGTCGTGCAGATGAGAACAAGACCTCCGGCCCTCAGACTGACTGACATTTGAAACCTTGCCAACCCCGCCTCGACTTCTAAAGGCTTACCACTTTATACACCTCCAAGACAATCAGGTCTGCTGCTATTCAATATCCCCCATCTCATGCATTGAGTCAATATTTAGCAAATGCTAACGCATGTTATTAAATAACGACTATACCTTCTGAGACGGTTGTGTGCATATGGATGTTACTCTTACTGTTTCGTCTTCTACCTCCTAGTCTTCACTCTAAGTGTGTGTGGGGGTGTTGGTGGACGCTCCCCCTAATTATCCACTGCACTCACCTATCCTGCCTCTGACATCTAATCAACGACCCAGCATAAGAACCCGGGCAGTATGCTTCTTGCCTCCTTTTGTTCCCTTCCAACATCTAACAGCTCTCTACTGTGTCAGATCCTGTCCGTCCTGGAATTCCCTTTTGCCGGTCTACCTGCTGTTTCCAGGATTATCATTTTGTAAATACATCCAGGAAAAGCTTTTTGCACCTGGGACCCACGTCCAACCTTAACCTACACTTTTGGAGGTGCCTTAACTTGGACCTTTTTTGAATGCTCCTAATTCTTACAATTATTTTCCAACAGTCTAAGCGATTGTGTGTGTGTGGGGGGGGGGGAAGCAACAAAAGAAACCAAAAGCAATTATTATCTGGCTCTTTATCCCCTGTCTCTCCCTCTCCCTCTCTCTCTCCCTCACTCTCTTTCTCTCTCTCATACACACACACACACACACAAACGCCATCGTGTTGTCAGCTGACCCCCCCTAGCGCCGAGCACCGCGAACACAGATGTGCGCACACGCAGTTCGCCACCACTGCTGCCCCGCGCTCCTCCTCCTCCTCCTCCGCCTCATCCGCCTCCTCCTCCGCCTCCTCCTCAACCTCCTCCTCCTCCTCCACCTCCTCCTCACCCTCCTCCTGCTCCTCCTCCTTAAGGTGCCCGATCGGCGACGCATGCTGCAGTCCGGACCCTTGTGCGCGAAGGATCCAGAATCTAAGAGCCGTAGACGCACTCCAAAGTTGTTTCAACGCGAGAGAGCTGCGCGCGTAAAGATGTTTTAATGTCGCGGCGGGTTACGCGGGACTTTCATCACTGTTCGTCACCTTCTTATTGCTCTTATTATTTGGACCCTTGGCCGACGTCCCGCAGCAGCATCAGCACCACCAGGTAAAGCTTTCGTGTTGGGGGACCTGCAGATGCCAGATATAAGGTCCGCGGAGGAGGAGGAGGAGAAGCTACACTGTTGGATGTGCCAGCACCCTTGGAATCTCCACAGCCACGGTTAGGTGACCACAACTACTACGCCTACTCCTACTCCTACTCCTAACGCGACATCGTGGGTGTCGCTTGCGTGCAGCACCTGCGTCTGGGAAAAGTGTGCGATCCTTCTCCGCTGCTCCATGCGGGGTCTTTCTTCACACCTTCTAAGTCTCAGTAACCAAGGTGAGTTTCTCTCTGTTGTGTTGTGTGTGTGTGTGGTGTGTTGTGGTGTGTGTGTGTTGCGTGGTCCTTTCCTCTCATTTGACACAACTTCCAGGGACAATTGAGTATATTCTTGGATTTATTCCCCGTTTTTTCCCTGTAAGATTATGATTTACACGTCTTGGTCATGCATCTCTACACGAGAAGTTCAAATCAGACCCATTTTGGATGACATTGCGCGCAATGCATCCAAGAGAAGTTTCAGTATTTCAATGAAACAGTATTTCAATGTGGTCCCATTGTAGTAACGTTTGCATAATTCTGCATTATTACAATATGAATATTATAATAATACTGATCAGAATTGTATTATTATTATTATTATTATTATTATTATTATTATTATTATTATTATTATATACCCTTAATTGTATATAGCCTATAATTGTCGTGCAAATTCTTCTGCAGTCTCTGCAGGCATCCACTCCATCCACAGTTTTCTGGTGGTCCACTTCAGCACCAGTCTATTAGATTAACTCAGGTGTTTCCTTCGTCCCCGTTGCTGCTGAACACACCGATCGTTACAATATGTAGGCTACATACACACACAAGTTAATTTGTGCCATGCGGATTGACCTTTGACTTCGCACCAGGACATAGGGGACGGAGGGGGTGACTGGATGGTAAAAGAACTCCTCAACCTCAGTTCGACAAAATCACCATCCCTCGACAATCTTCAGAATTCACTATTCTTTCATGGTCTTTGTTTTCTATCTTGTATTTTTTTATTACAAAATATGTAGTATACATAGTACAGTAGGTTATGGATGCGAAAGATAGGCCAACACTTGCAAATGCACAGCCACACTCTCTGAGTGGCATTTAAGTTCAAATTCTCACAGTTCATAAGAATCACTTTTCCGAGATTATGTCTGTAACTTCTGGACATCTTTGACTATGGGGACATGGGGACACAGTTTTAAATCAGGCACACCTAGTCTGTACTGCAGTAGACACACACAGGAGCCATCAGAAACAAAACAAGGTGTTATTGATGATGTCCGCATGGCTTGTTAGATGTCAGGGCTCCATGTTACTCGTTCTCTATGACAAGCTCACTGCTGGCGATGCAGCGAGTCATATATTTTCCATCAATGTGTTGCCACAAAAAAAATAAAAATCAATCAGGCAACATGATGGATCTGCAGAGAAAACACACTCCCACATATATATTGTAAATTAGTGCCTGTCAAGATGGACACATAGAGACAAATATCAAACACGTACAATATGGACGCAGTACAGACAGCCAACAATTTGATGTTGGGTATTTATTTATGTTGGGGTGGGGGTGGTTGGATGTGTGGTTGGTTGGATGTGTGATGCAGAAATGTGCATTCTGATTATGTTTATACACACAATTGTCCAGATTTTACGTTTTCCAGAGGGATATTTTTACTCTGGCTGGACTAAGGGAACTAAGAGGAAGGGAACAAGGGAGACTGTCGGAAAGAAAGGGAAATAGTGTTTATGAAATGATGAGACTACCCGTTTAAATAAAGGTTTAATACAAAAATTTGAGCCAGCGTCACACATCCAGACATATCTGTTATGTATGTATGCGGACAAAAGTGCATTCCTAAATTGCTATTTGCACTAAAAGTGTGTGTAAAGTCCAGTAAAACGAACTCCAAACTTACCCCCGAAGAGGCAGTCCAAAAAGCAGAGAAACACACATTCACCCACACACCCCCCAAACATTGAATTACAAATCCCCCCTCCCCCACCCTCTCGTCTCATTAGTCTGTGTTCTTTATCACTCTCCCTTTTTTTGCTTCTGTCGAGCTTTGACAAATGACTTTGTTATTTGACGGCAGGATGCACTGTGTGCGTGCTTAGCAGCGGCGCTGTAGGAAAGGTCTAATTATCCCCCCGTCCCCGGTGGGACCCACGCTGGGACTGACCAGCCTGTAATGGTGTCAATTAACATGGCTGACCGACACCAGCAGCAGTAGTCGCCCTCCCTGTCTTTGACTCGCACAGACGGACGTGACACAGATTCTAGCCCATATAGCACTGACATTTTATGTACTTCCAGAAGACGCGGTCGCAGGTAAGATGGGAGGGTTGTAAGGAGATAGAGAAGAAGATTGTCCATATTTAGAAAATGCGAACAACCCCCCCCTAAAAAACCCTCCCTCCCCTTCTGCTCCCTCCCCGGAGTAGAGGAAGTGATTGCAAGTGTGTGTGTGGTGTGTGTGTGTGTGTGGGTGTGGTGTGGGTGTGTGTGTGTGTGCCTGTGTGTCTGTGTGTGTGTTGTGTGTGGTGGTGCGGCGTGCGTGCGTGCGTGTGCGTGTGTGTGTGTCGGTGTGTGTGGTGTACATTGACAACCAAGATCGGTCCTCCCCAAAATAGTCCTGGGAAGAGATGCCCCTGGTTCGTCAGCAATGAACACTTGAGAGAGGTCTAGATTTTCAAAAATAGTCTCAGGGCTGGGGTGGGTATACCCATTGACAGCCTCGACCTGGGCATTTAGCCCCCCAAACACACAACGACAACACATGTGCACAGAACGTTAACAGAGCGGTGTAATTCGGCCACTCCTGGACAGAACAGAAACTAACTCTTTGGATGCTAGGGAAGTCAGAAACGGTTGAGCAGGTAACCAACGATAGCTGGGCTCCCTCAATGCACATGCAGGGTTGCTGCCGTACTGGCTTGTCGACTCAGGTTTGGTTGTCCATGGTGGAGAGGGGGCTCGAGATCCAGGGTGGGTATATTTGCCACAAGAACCCCAGGTATGGCCCGTCAAGTTTGTCCCGGTGTAGAGTAGGGCTGTACCATATGGTAAAAGAAAAACATATCGTGATTATTTGTATAGATATTGTGATTGCGTTGTGATTAACTATTAGTGGGAATGATCATTTTTGCATTTAAAAAAAATAATAATAATTAAATCATGATGTGACATTTGTTCTCTACCAAACGAACAGGTTTTCTCACATCTAGAGAACAGGATATATTTGTAGGCCAGGGCATTTTTGCAGCACGACAGAATTATACTTATAATGATGTTATAAATACACATTAACACATTTTTACCCCAAAAACTGCAGCTCTATGATTTTTGCACTTGGACATATTGCGATTTTGGTAAAATTTGATTAATTGTTCAGCCCTATTTGACGATTCCCTCTGTGGACTGGCGAGTTGCAGGAAGAAAAGTCTGTTATGTGTCCATGTGCACCCAGCAGCAGTTCAGAGTATTCAGCAGTTGTGACAAGAAATGACTCTGCCTACTAACTCCCAACTAACTCCCAACTGCCGACTAACTCCCAACTCTTGTCTACTAACCCCATCTTATGTACCTCATGTTCTGCCATGACAGAGGGGGGGAGCAATGATCTATCCCGGGGTGATTGGGAAGAATGGCCTGTCTGATCTGAAACTCTGATCTGAGTTCTTGTGAGAGGTGCCTGGTACACAACCAAGCAGGGGGGGGGACCCCGGGGCAGATCCAGCCACGGGATCCAGGCCCCTAGGAGGAGTGAGAGGAAGAAGGCACCTCGGCAGTTCTATAACCATGTTGGACCCAACCAGGAGATACGGTTAAAGAAAATAAAGTGAAGAGAACAATGCGGCATGCTGAAATACCTGAGTGCCGTGCAGCATTTGTACGTGCCATTCGGTCCTTGTACGAACAAAGTGCGAGCTGCATCCGTATTCTCGGCACAAAGTCAAGCATGTTCTCAGTGGGTGTTGGACTCCGCCAAGGGACCTTGGCGCCGGTTCTGTTTGTGATCTTCATGGACAGAATCTCAAGGCACAGCCGAGGTGAGGAGAGTGTCCGGTTTGGGGACCTCAGAATTGCATCTCTGCTCTTTGCAGATGATGTGGTTCTGTTGGCTACATCAGACCGTGACCTCCAGCATGCACTGGGGCGGTTTGCAGCCGAGTGTGAAGCAGTCGGGATGAGAGTCAGCACCTCCAAGTCTGAGGCCATGGTTCTCTGCCGGAAAACGGTGGAGTGTTCCCTCCGGGTTGGGAGTGAGTTGCTGCCTCAAGCGAAGGAGTTCAAGTATCTCGGGGTCTTGTTCACGAGTGAGGGCAAAATGGAGCGGGAGATGGACAGACGGATTGGTGCAGCGTCTGCAGTGATGCGGGCGCTGTACCGGTCCGTTGTGATGAAGAGGGAGCTGAGCAGGAAGCGAAGCTTCTCGATTTACAGGTCCATCTACCTACTTGAGATCGCGAATACAAGCGGCCGAAATGAGTTTCCTCCGCAGGGTGGCTGGGCTCAGCCTTAGAGATAGGGTGAGGAGCTCAGACATCCGGAGGGAGCTCGGAGTAGAGCCGCTGCTCCTCCGCGTCGAAAGGAGTCAGCTGAGGTGGTTCGGGCATCTGATTAGGATGCCCCCCGGGCGCCTCCCTTTGGAGGTTTTCCGGGCACGTCCAACTGGGAGGAGACCCCGGGGCAGACCCAGAACCCGCTGGAGAGATTATATATCTCGTCTGGCCTGGGAACGCCTCGGGATCCCCCAGGAGGAACTAGAGAGTGTGGCTGGGGAGAAGGCTGCCACCGCGACCCGGCCCCGGATAAGCGGACGAGAATGGATGGAAGAATGAATTTAGAAGTCAACAATCTTGCTATACACATAGGGATGGACAATATTTTATATATTTTTTCAGCCGAGACCGATAACCGATAATTACCTATTCTCATGGCCAATACTGATAACATAACCGATAATTTTTTTACATACATGCTAAGTGTAGTTAGGGTTATGGTTGATTTAATATTCCATACCTCTGACCTAACCAAATCAAACAGTCATCACTATTGATATCACATCATAAACAAAGAACATTTGACTCTTCAAATGTTGCATTTTTTCTAGTAAAGATAATACATTGAAAAAACATAAGTTTGGCATAATTTGTGCATCATCCCTAAAAATTTAAATGAAATGCTTTGACATAATCAACCAAATCATACATGTCAACTTATTATAGGTTATTAGTAAAGTGCATCACTCAATATAGAAATAAATGTTTTTATAGAACCAAAATCCTTGGCTGCTACTGCTCATGCTTGATATTGAATTTGACTAATGGTAATTATTATTTAGGTAAATTATTAATGGTAAATGGTAAATTTCCTTAAAGGACGATTTAAGAGCTCTAAACAATGATGTTAAAATATTGACCTCTGCATGTACTGCGGAACCTCCGGACACCACCGCCAGCAGTGTCCCGAACTCCAGGGAAAAGACAGTGCTCGTTATGGGAGCCCAGGTCCTGCGACCCACCTCTCTATCCCTGTCTGCCTGGCCCGGACAGACAATGACTCCCCATTAGCCTCCCTTGCTGCCCTGCTGGCCCCGATGGACGTCACCCTGGCTCGGCAGCTGGGGATTTCTACGAATCCTGTGACTTCTCCCCAGACAGTCCAGGCACTGGACGGCTGCCCCCTGTGATCTGGAAACTTGGAGTATATCACGGTGCCCCTCTCCATGACCACAAGACAATCCGTGGATGCACCCTAGAGCTGATGCATCAACGGTTTTGGTGGCCCCGACTCAGGACATCAGGATGTAACAGTAAATTGTTACATGTTCCATCTACACCACCGCCAAACTCAACCACCACGTGGTCCCACGTCTCGCTGGACTTCATCACTGGGGGAATCTTGGAGCCTTGGTAAGCCTATCATTAAGCTACCAGTGGTTGGAACAGGCTCTGGAGACCTGAGACCCCACCACTTGGAGCCAGAACCTCTTGTGGGCCTAGGTTATGTGGGGGTACCCCACACACTTCTTCCCATCCCCCATGGAGCCTGGGGAGGTCACCTCAGCACACACCATGGTGTCCCATCTTCATGCATGCTGGACGCCTGTCTGGCACTGCTCCCGTCCCAGGAGCAGATGACGCGCAGATCGTCGCCAGTGACCCAGGCCAGTGCTAGGAGCAGGTTTAGCTATCCACCAAGGGGTTGTCCCTGAAAGGGGAAACCCGCAAACTTGCCCCCTGCCACATCAACCATTCTGCATCATCCGACGGATCTCCCGCACCACATTTTACCTGGCATTGCCCATGGCCCTCTCATCCATCCCTTCTTCCACCTCTTAGCCCTACGTCCAGTGACCCTGTCCCCTCTGTGCCCTGCCGTGCCGAAATACACGGTCCACTGGCTGCTTGACGCCAGCCAAGTGGGGCAGTCAACACAGTATCTGGTGGACTGGGAAGGGTACAGGCCGGAAGAACACAGGTGGTTGCAGGCCCGACACACCCTGGACAAGGGGCTCATGTGGACATTCCACGCTACTCGCCCTGGGCTATCAGGAGCCGGCCCTTGAGCAGGGGGTTGGTCAGGACCACACAAGGGGTCACAAGAGGACACAATAACGCTCAAGGCGTAAGATTCACTGCAGCTTCATCTCCTCCTGTCTCACCTGACATTCATTCACAATAATGAGAGCTTTACACTATTTAAGAACACTATGTTTTTCTCTGTGCACGGTCATGGTTTATTGTGAGGATACTGATATCTATGTTTCTTTATATGATGGAACTTTTATGTTATGTTAAACCCAAGATGGCTACATAGACCACATTTTCTTCTTTGTTTTGTTATGGACTAGACACTAGTAAGCAACTGAAAGTCAAAATTGACACTGGAGCTAGATGATTGACTATGTACACATAGTCAATCTTGTGGCTTACGGAGGCCAGGTAATAAGAACTGTTAGCGTCACTGACATAAAGCTCATATATGGGATGCTACAGTTCCATGTCATAGATGGTGACGTCAGACCTCTACTGGGTCTCATTGACAGCGTCAAGCTCGGCTTAATGCACCTCAAACCAGAGGTGCATGCTCTCCAGCAAGGGGGCCCGGAGGTTTGATTGCAGCACTATAGGCAAACTACCTGTGGTGTATCATATGCACCTGAATGACTTTGTGCACCCCACAATATGCACTCCTAGGAGCAACTCTTCGAAGGACAGCCATGCGCGATTGACATTGACGTCATCTTGATTTTGGGCAGCACGAGAGAAGAGCATGATCTGTGTCTCCGCCAGGTCAAGTGCCATTTCTCTGAGGCCTCATAGGTAGGCCACCTACTTACTGACCATGGCAACAAACCTGACCCTGGCAAGACTGCTGTAGTCCATGTGATGCCGTCCCCGGAGGACAAGCATGGACTTCAAAGGTTTCTGGGCATGGTAAACTACTTGTTCAACTTCATCCCAGGTTACACTGAGGTCACATCACCCTTACGTCAACTCCTGTTTCAGGATATGGATTGGAGCTGGTAGGAGCACCGCATGGCAGCGTTCACCAAACTTAAGGAGCTCATCACCAGCCCTCCTGTAATGCAATACTTCAATGTGCACCTGCCAGTGGTTAACAACTGGCCTTCGCTTCAAGGGCCCACACAGAGACTGAATCATGCTACGCTCAAATTTAAAAGAAATTGCTGGCCCTCGTCTATGCTTGCCAGAAATTCCTTCCTTTCAATTCCTTTATCAGTTTTAGTTCAATGATGATACTGCTTATGGTTGACGTATTCATGGCTTTTTCACCTTTTGTCTCTTACTGTAAGCGTTTTTGATAAAAGTATAGACCGTATTAGGCATTTGTGTTTCCTCAATATTGAACCCCATAACTGTGAGGAAATTTTATGAATGCCAAAATATTTTTCCCCCAATTACACATTCATGTCATTTTGATCTTATTTATTTGAAAGTAATTCTATGTATAAAGAAAAGTCTGATGAAAGGTCTTTAATGTGTGGAGAACAAGCTAACCTGCTTCTCTCTTTCCCCACTTTTTCATTCCAGTTGTGCTACTGGATACCACCTCGGTGATCGGGGAGCTCGGATGGAAGACCTATCCGGTCAATGGGGTAAGAAAGACAGCAGAATAGGCATTTTTTTTATGTTTGACATTCGGTGTCAATGATTGCTCTTTATTACCTTTTGTATTCAATTATAAACCATTGTATTAAATTCAACAAAGCTTCTAGTCTCACACATTCTCTTTGTGAGACTTTCCTCGCCGTTTTCTACACTGTCACTCTGACAGTTGCACATGCGCCTTTTTTCCTCAGTCTGTGTTCCCTGAGAGGCTTTCCATGGTCCTGTTGAGGCAGGGCCGGGCAGATTCAGGTGATCACATCGTGTAGGTCACCATGACAGCCGCCTACAGCCTGTAACAGACAGAGATAAAGAGAGTTGGAGACGGAGAGAGAGGGAGAGAGCACGAGAGAGGGAGAGAGACTGAATGATTTAGATGTCATCCCATTGTCCCTCTCCTATGCCCCCCATTCCATTTCAGATTGCTCATAATATACTGATTATAATACAGGGAGGGGGAAGGGGGAAGTGAAGAGCTTGGGAAGTGAAGTATAAAGTATTGGTTATGTTGCCCGGAAGAGGGACAGCCAATCCCCCGTGGCGTTGGACACTGCCTAGTCTGGCAGACAGGATCGGCCTGCCATCAGCCGTCTATTTCAGTCGGTATTCTCTTCCCCTTCCTTCCGCTATCTGCATGTTACCGTTTTCAAAGTCCCCGTCGCTACGGGGAAACAACAACAACCTTGGAGATAGCAACCTACAAACCTACACACACTAATACCGGAGCTCGCCTCCCCCACAGGCATATGTTCCACCAAAACAAGTCCCCCCCCCGACACTGTTTTGCAAGGGCACCGCTGCTGCATCCTGGGCTGCCTCAGAGCCGCCCAAGCCGTGTGATTGGTCTCAAGAAATACAAACAAGAGAGAGGGTTTCCTTCCCCCCCCCATCCCAAAAAATTATAGTTCAGCCAGACCTTTCTCCAGTGCTGCCACTGCGCAGAAACAACATGTGGTGATAGGCCCGGCTATGGGAGACTAGACACAGCAGCCTGCTATTGTATAACTCCTGCATGGTCAGAATTTAGAGGTAGTTTGGGATCAGAGAGACCAACAGCTCTCCAAAGACATCCAACATCTGGTCGACAACCCCATGTCTGTGCACTTATCCAGACAACCTGTAGGCTATTCTCTACTCTGCCTCCTCCCAAAAGAACCCAGACGAGTAGGTGATCGAGCTGATTAGCTACTTGTGTGTGTGTGTGTGTGTGTGTGTGGTGCATGTGTGTGTGTGTGGGGGGTAGTAGTGTGTAATACTACTAATAATATATAAATATCAACAACGTTAATAATATTATTATTATTATATTATTATAGTTTTTTTATTCTATTTTTATTATTATTATTAGTAGTAGTATTACTATAATAATAATAATAATAATTCATAATAATTCATAATTATTATTATTAGTAGTATTATTAGTATACTAATAATAATAATACAAAGTAATGGTAATAATGATAATACAATGTAATAATGGTGATGCACAACATAATATTGTTTAATCTGAATTACGTGTCCACAGCCTGGATATATAAATAAATACATTTAGCTTTGGCCAGTTGCCTCAATCTCACTCAATCTGAAAAACAACACAAAAGAATTTCCCAAGAACAATGTTCTTCTTGGGAAATGAATAACCTGTTTGAATTTGACCAGGGGCTTGCAAGGAGAACTACTGCGGCTATATTTATTAGCGACTTAACTAAGTTTGCCTGTTCATGCTCGGACCTAAAAACCAAATTGTCCCTTTGTTGTTGTCTGAGCATAAAGAGGGATATTGCATATACTTTTTTATCCATAGGGATTTTTAGATGTTGTTTACATTGTGACATGTTGTACATCTCAATATGCAATTAGTATATACATATTATATGTATTGTATCCACAATAATGTATGCAAAATCACAACTGATCTGTGTTATGATGTGTTATCTGCCTTATCTGTGATGCACACTAATAACAATTATTAGTTATACAATTATTAATGAGATATAATGAATAATAATTAAATGTATATAAAATCCGGCTGAAATGCAGCTGGTTGGCTTGTCATTGCTGCTTATTCTTGTGACAGAAAGCTGTGTGCCTCCACCAGCCCGGAGCCAAGTGACGTAACTTAGGGGGCCGTTAAAATCTGCGAGGGGGCAATTTTTTGCCCCCTTTTTTACCTGCAACTGGTGGAGCTGGCTCGGTCTCGGATAGCTTTACCGTGGTGCGCTGACCATCGTTCTGAAACAACAGCGCCCTCAACACAAACGTTGACACAATATCGATATCTCAATATGCTTATGAATTTCCACTTCATTTAGCAGGTGATATTAGTCTTCTAGATTTGAGTTAGCCATCAGTACGTAAAGTATGCCATCGGACGAAGAGTTTTCTTTGTTAAGTTCCAAAAAGGTCATTAATTTATTCTATAAAACTGGGTATAACAATAACTCAATATATTTCCAGTCGCAAAAAATAAACGAGAATCTGTAATGATTGCCAAGGCTTAGAAGCAGGGCTTCAAACTAATCCCAAAACATATTCCTGTGCTAACTGGATGAAAAAAACAAAACAAAGCAAAGCTAACGCAAAAAAACAAATTGAGACGATGTTTTGTCACCTCTGATGACAAAGGACGATTGCAGGAAAGAATGTTAGAATAATAAACTGTTCACATGTGCCCGGAACACATTTTATTCAAAATAAGAATTGGCTGTGAGGATAACAATCATTTGGTCATTGTGCGTGGTGAACTTAATAAAATAATTGAGTGGCCTTGTCTTTGTCCCCACATGTTGTGCTGATGTTGTGTTGTGCCTGATCGCTGGAGGACAGAAACAGAGACATGCAAGAGCGAGGGAAAGGTGTGATGGTTTGGCAGTGCAGTCATTTCATTAATGCTACTATTATAGTATAGTAAATTGATTAAATTGTTTATATTCATGAGAAGAAAAAAAGGATTTAAGGGATTAAAGATTTCCTAATGTTGTCCTTTTCTTTGATTTAATTGATTGCTTCCACAACAGCAAATGGCTTCAGGGAGTCCAAAAAATTATTCGAAAGTAGGGCTGAACGATATGGTGAAAAATGTATTGAATTGATTGTGATATGATTCACTTTTATTCGGGAATGATAATGTTCATTCTCACTGAAAACACGATAAAAATAATGCCGTTTGTTGGGGTCTGTAAACAACACCAAACAAGCAAATGTTTTCTTACATCTGGAGAAAAACATTCATTGTTCAGCGCCATTAGAAAGCAGATATGTTGCTGGTTGTTGAGCGCTGCCGTCTGATGTGTGTTCTACGCCCCGTGCTACACAATGCTCACAGTGTGTTTCATGTGATGGGTCTTGAGTCTCTGTCATGGAAAACAGTGCAAATTCTGTCCACACTGCTTTAATGAGACATGTGTTGGTAGATTTGCATGGGCAAAAAAAAAACCTCCCTTTCATGTCTTTCTTTCAGGAAAAAATATATATTTTTTCAAAGAATCTGCCTGTAGTAGGCTACACTGTGGCCTATTTTACATCGATTCCTGACGAGGTTACACGGTATTTTCACATAATGTGTATGTTTGTGTTGAAGAGGAAATGTATGGACATCCTATGCAAACATCTTATGGGATGCCAATTGTGGGCATTACTGTAATACATTTACTAGCTTAAATGTTTCTCCTCAAAGCAGGAACACACAGATGAAAGGACAGTGTGTGTGTGTGTGTGTGTGTGTGTGTGTGTGTGTCTTTGTGTCTTTGTGTGTGTGTGTGTTGGGGGGGGGGGGGGGGGGGGGGGGAGGCGCTGATCACAAATGGCGTAAGAAAGAGCCCGGCTGAATACATGAATACTTAAGTGATATGGATGCATTTTTGGAGTGATACATCCATCCAGTGAGTGTCTGAGAGAGACACCGCGCAGTGTTTCAATGTGTGAATGTATTTTTAGCCCCAAGGAGCAGGTGGGTCTGTTAGACAGAGAGGGAGAGTGAGAGAGTGAGATCTAATGCAGCCAGAGAACACACAGACCAGGACACCCCTTCTTCTTCTTCGTCTTCTTCTTCTTCTTCTTCTTCTTCTTCTTCTTCTTCTTCTTCTTCTTCTTCCCTTGCTTCCGTCCTTCTGGCTGTCCCTTGTCTCTCTCTCTATATATATATATCCCTCCCACGTCCGACTCCAACTTCCAGACCTCGAGGGATTCTTCTTCGTCTTCTTCTCTTGTTTTCCTTCGCGGTGAACTGTGTCCACAGGGTTCACTGTAGTTCACGTATATATATAAAATAGAGTTGAACTTGAAGACACAATGAGTTTAGAGTATAACAGTATAAGGGCAGGCCACGACTGCGTGCGTGCAGAAAAGACACAGTGATTGCTTCCCGAATCAAGTGACGTGTGCGAGATGAGTGTGACGGTGGCTATCGTGAACGCTCGCATCAAATCAAGAAATCACGTCTGGTCAGTCTCGCTGTGATTATAGGCAGAATAGACATCCAATCAATCTACAATCCACAACCTCCCTGTTATGCAGGCAGAAAAATATATTATGGAAAAGAGAAGACCGTCTGGCACCGGTTGCGCCGATGAGCCGTCAGCTACGTTGACGTCGCGCTAAGACGATAACAGGTCGCGGGAAGATAACTTTTGATCTGTAAAGCAACGGTCTCCACTGGCTGCTGAGACGATGCAAGGTTGAGTGAATCAGGGGTCTGAAGATCTCTCTGCGGGGACGTTACAGCTTTGTGCCTCGCAGGCAACGGTGCACTCGTCCATCAATCTTTGACATTGTCATTTGTCATTCCCTTTCTATCTCTCTGTCCCTATATACCATATATATACAGTATATATATATATATATATATATATATATATATATATAGAGAGAGAGAGAGAGAGAGAGAGAGTTGCAACACTTACAACTTACTTCCGTCTACTTCTTACTCATACCATTCAAAGATGATCATCACACCTATAGTTCACATATTGTTCAATAATTATTTTGGAATGGGAGAGGTCAGGTGTTGAATCCCGTGCCTGGGGACAGTTTCAACATACATTTAAACGCCTTTCAATCTCAGAAAGTTCTGGACAGATTTGCACGAAACTTTGTCAAAAGGTTAGTCATGGGCCAAATAAGAACTGATTCAATTTCCATAAGGCCAAAGGGGGGCATGCAAGCCAGCGTGGCCAATTCTTTTTTCTTGAGGGCTGCCACTTAGGTACTTCCAGGTCGGAAGTACCTAAGTGGCAGCCATGATCGAATTCTCTAAACGCAAAGGAAAGGTGCTTCGATGCTTCTTTTCATACCTCCTTTAGCATAGGATACACTGGGCCCTCCTTTATTAAAGGAAAGGAGATAGTGCCGTCCCTCAATTCCCTGGGGTTTAAGTGACGCACCATTCGGCTGTTCACAGAAACAACCGGTCATCTTGTAAACAATAACACAGCCAATCATCATGTAAACAATCAAACAACTGATCATCATGTAAACGACAACACTAATTGGGATTCATGTATGAGCGGACAGGAGGATTAATGTGAGCAACCATTCTCAATGTGACAACATTTCGTTTCACTTTTGTGACTGTTATACTGGTTGGCAATATTGCATTTTTAAGTCAACTAAAATGTTGGTGACTAATTAATATATTTCTAATCTGAGAAGGGCTTTTTGTAGTTTCACCACATCATACCCACGTCCATAACATGCGCCGTCGCATAATGATGTATCTTAGTCTGAGAGCAGTCGGATTCTCTTAACAGCGCAGTTGTCCTTTATGAATACCTTATGAATTCTCCTTTCCATATTTCTTTGACCTCCCGACGGGGTTAAGGTAAAGTAGTTAGGAAAAGACTTAGGACATAATTTTTATGACCACTGGCTCTTCAAACTTAAAGAGACAGATTATAGAAAACAATGATCCGACAAAGACTGAGTGGGGAACAAGACTAACATATGCTACGCATGGGGGGGTGATTACAGATGAGACACGGCTGGGGCAGACAGGACACATGGTACTCATAGAACTCAAAGAAATAGACAGGGAACACAATACATATAGAAATACAAAACTAGAATGAACAAAGGCAAAAAGTCACCAACATGACACCCTGTGTCTGTAGTCTTACCATTAAAATATATATATATAATGAAATGCATAATAAAAAAATATATATATATGTACAGTATATATATATATATATATATATATATATTGTTGTCGCCGTTGTTGTTGTAGGACCATAGGGTCTTTTTTGATTTGGGTGCTGAGGTTGGGAACAGTTAGAAGAACATGTTGGAGCTGTCCAACATGTTGCCACCAGGCAGCGATGACACAACTCAATGTGCTCGCTAAACACAATAACCTTGACATATGCTAATCATGCCACTTAGACGTCACCAAAACATTAAATTAAAAATAAATGTGTAGATTTATTTTTTTTTCATGCAAAAGGTCAAGACAGTGTGAAAAAAATACTGATCATGAAGAAGAAAAAACCAGTTTGACTCCAAAATGTTGTGAAAAAAAATCTAGAGGTCGCACTTGCTTTCTTCCTGGTGTCGGGAGGGGGAGGGGCTAATCGAGCATGTTTCTGATTTGAGGAATAAGAAGAGTGCAACTGAATTGCAGCAACCTTATCATAAAGATGTAAAGTATTTGCACTTTAATATACGTAT
>PIJE02000144.1:175432-179516 GCA_002895965.2 Coryphaenoides rupestris
AGTGGGACAAGCTGGCAATAGAGTGCTGACAGGTCCCACCGGTTATGAGTATGGATGGCCTTGTGCTTCTCCTGCCCATGTCTGTGTTTTTGTCGGGGTGTGTGTGTGTGTGTGTGTGTGTGTGTGGTGTGTGTGTGTGTGTGTGTGTGTGTGTGGTGTGTGTGTGTGCGCGTGTGGAGTCCTGTGGTGGTGTGTGTGTGTGTGTGTGTGTGTGTGTGTGTGTGTGTGTGTGTGTGTGTGGTGTGTGTGTGTGTATGTGTGTGGTGTGTGTGGTTTGGGTGTGTGTTGTGTGTGTGGTGTGTCTGTGTGTGTGTGTGTGTGTGTGTGTGTGTGTGTGTGTCTGTGTGTCTGTGTGTGTGTGTGTGTGTGTGTGTGTGTGTGTGTGTGTGTGTGTGTGTGTGTGTGTGTGTGTGTGTGTGTGTGTGTGTGTGTGTGTGTGTGTGTGTGTGTGTGTGTGTGTGTGTGTGTGTGTGTGTGTGTGTGTGGTATGATGTGATGTGGTGTGGTTTGGTGTGTGAGCATATGTGTGTGTGTTTGTTGTTTTATCTGTGCTACTGTCAGATAGAGATGGCCAAGAGAAAGAGCAGATGTCAAATAAATAACACTTATTTTTCATAAGTGTTATTTATTCTTTCTTCCTTTCTTCCCCGTGCTTTAAGCACTGTTTCATGGCCCATTTGGAATTATTCAACCGTAGAAATTGGACACTAATTCTCATTAAGTGGTCAGGCGACTGCACTCGCACCAGTGAGTTGTATTAATCAAAAGAATGCTGGTAAATGGATGCAAATAGCGATGTCTCTGATCTTGTTATCGCCGAAGTTATAGCCGAAGAAGCACAGAAGTGCAATTCATTATCGCCTGCATTGTCAAGATGGGAACTCTTCATGTGAAGCTGTGCGTTTGTCCATCTAATCAAAATCAATTTGTTTTGCTTTAATTATTGTATGATCACAGTGACACCTTGAGGGAAGAGGAGATTAAAATGTGTCATTTCTGGGTGATTGAATTTGAACATGTTAATAAATAGGCTAATAAGGATGTGAACACAAACATTAGGGCTTTGATTACTGCTTTAATCAAGTGGTAATATTTATCTTGGCGCAAAAACACTTCTTGAATATGTTGGTTTATCCGCCAAACGCTATTTGCATATTAGCCTGCTCCTCTGCACTTCTCACTCCAATTCTCCAGACTGTGTTTATTGTCTACATCCATTATGTTGTTCATTGCTGTTATGTATGTGTATGTGTGTGGTGTGTGTGTGTGTGTGTGTGTGTGTGTGTGTGTGTGTGTGTGTGTGTGTGTGTGTGTGTGTGTGTGTGTGTGTGTGTGTGTGTGTGTGTGTGTGTGTGTGTTGTGTGTGTGTGTGTGTGTGTGTGTGTGTGTGTGTGTGTGCGTGCGTGCGTGCGTACTTTGGTGGGCTTTTGAAAAAGAAAATAGAAATCAATTAATGGTCTGATTAAGTAGCTAATGCTCAGCAAATTATGACGAAGTTGATTCATAGTTCTTTTAACTTCATCCATCGTCGACAATGGTTCGGCGATTCATGATGATTAATAACACCAAACGTAACGTAAATTAGGGGAAAACGACTGGGCCAGCCGATGGGAGATGGCCAATAGCCGATGGGCAATGGCCGATTCATATATTCATTGACGTACAAACGTTCAACATTTTTCAGGATGTTTTTTCACATTTGGTCACGCCCAGCCCTGTGCTAACCAATCTTCAACCGGGAATAGCCCACCTGACTCTGACTTCTGCAAATCTAAGCTGTGTGTTTGCATTGCAGTCATGCATCTGATAGCTTCTTTAAAAAGTCATAAAGCGTAACTTCAGGACTTCTCAACCTCTAGTTTCCCATCATTTTGGGTCTAAGTGACTAATGCGGACAACCATTTTTAAATTTGGTCCAGTATTGTGCAAGGTTGCTTCAGCCATCAGGTGCAAAACGTCTGAAATACAACCCTTTGGGGCCATAGCACCCCATCAATGTACATCCTTTGAAGTCCTCAGATTGTTATTATAAGTGTCTGACAACATTATGGAAAGGATTTCAACAGAGAAATAATAACTTTACCTTTCGTTTGATCCTTCAGCCGTTTGTTGTTGTGTCGAACCAAGTCTGTCGAACCAAATGTAAGTCTCGCTCTGAAATCTCATGAAATATCACATTTGCATCTTTTTGCTCATCTTTTTGTGGTATCTTGTGGTCATCTTTTAGATGACACTAAGCTAGTATATCTGTAGTCCCTTTAATAGGACCTTCAATCCTATATGTAGGCCCCTCAAAAATGTGATTAAGGGTTATACAAACTAACTTGACTAAATTAACTTGATGTGAATATTATGACTCTGCTGGATCTGTTCTCTGATGGGGTGGTTGTTCACTGTGCTCCCTGCCCGTTGGTGTGTGTGCTGCCTTTTTCTACATTGGAAAAAGCCTAGAATAGTCATACCAATGCCAAATACAACTGTGTTGCCCTGGCCAACAATACATATTTTGCTTTCAACAAAAGTGGCTGGCTTGGTAAATATATTAATTTGATGCTAGAACGCTTAGGGCCAGTCCAGACTTGGGACCCAACCCTGCACCTGGTTCCTGCTAATGACACCAATAGTTCTAGAGAGATAAAAATCTTACTTTCTACCAACCTCAAAATGATAATACAAGGAGGGTGGAGGCAGTGGAACTTGACATATTTACTTTTTCATGGCTTTGTGTGTAGAAAAACACGAGGCTTCCTACTGAAGTATATTGGGACATTTCAAATGAAGCTTGTTGTTGTGATGAAATCAATTATATTGAATTGAAGATCTCTTATTAACCAACTCTCTTTTCTCTCTCCCTCTCTATCTTTCTCTCTATCTCTCTCCCTCCCCTCTCTCTATCTCACTCCCCTCTCTTTATCTCACTCTCTCTCTCTTCCTGTTGTCCCCATCCTGCAGTGGGACGCCATTACAGAGATGGACGAGCACAACCGGCCCATCCACACGTTCCAGGTGTGCCACGTGATGGAGCCCAACCAGAACAACTGGCTCCGCTCCAACTGGATCTTCCGCCAGGCGGCCCAGAAGGTGTACGTGGAGCTGCGCTTCACGCTGCGCGACTGCAACTCCATCCCCTGGGTGTCGGGCACCTGCAAGGAGACCTTCAACCTCTTCTACCACGAGACGGACGACACAGACCACAGCGTCCACTTCAAGCCGGCGCAGTACACCAAGATCGACACCATCGCGGCCGACGAGAGCTTCACCCAGATGGACCTGGGCGACCGCATCCTCAAGCTGAACACGGAGGTGCGCGAGGTGGGGCCCATTACCAAGAAGGGCTTCTACCTGGCCTTCCAGGACATCGGGGCGTGCATCGCCCTGGTGTCGGTGCGCGTCTACTACAAGAAGTGCCCGTTCACCCTGCGGAACCTGGCCTCCTTCCCGGACACGGTGCCCCGCGTGGACTCCTCCTCGCTAGTGGAGGTGCGGGGGGCGTGTGTGGAGCACGCCGAGCAGAAGGACCCGCCCAAGCTGTACTGCGGCGCCGACGGCGACTGGCTGGTGCCCCTGGGCCGGTGCGTCTGCAGCGTGGGCTACGAGGAGATTGATGGCGCCTGCATCGGTGAGTGGGGAACCGTTACTCATCTCCTTGTGGACTCTTCATTGGACTCCATGCGGTTTTGCTCCTCACCTCTCTCTCTTCTGTTGTTCCCTCCTTGTTTGTGACTGTACGCCACCGCCATCAAAACCACGTCTACCTCCGCGGTGTGGTCCGGTAGCTTTGAGTCTGACTAAACTAACTGACCGCAACCGTTAGTTAGCAACGAGAAATGCACAGCAGTGCCAGTGATGTACATATTCATTAATAGTACATGAACCCCGCGGCATTCTCTCTCTCTCTCTCTCTCTCTCTCTCTCTCTCTCTCTCTCTCTCTCTCCTCTCTCTCTCTCTCCCTCTCTCCTGGCCAGATCCTGAATAAACAGATCTGCAGTGTATTACTCTGCGCTGAACCCGGCTGGAATGTTTACCATCGCACGCATTAAATCGTTCGATTCCACGCCGGCCAGCGGCCCGCCGTCCAATCCT
>PIJE02000144.1:179526-189526 GCA_002895965.2 Coryphaenoides rupestris
GCGGGGTTAATGACGCACAATCCATCATAGAACAACGCGGAGATACAAAGTTATAATTTCCAACAAAAAGTAGCATTTATTATGCATTAACAGAAATCCTCTCCGTGGTTCTTGGTCCAACCAGTAAACAAAACAAATGATAGTTTTCGAAGGTTTGTGAGTTTGTGTGTGTGTGTTTGTGGTCCAAAAAAAAACTGTTCCGCTTCCCCGTCTAACTAGGATTCCCCAGGTGCGCGGCATTACGCTAATAAATAGACATCTCCCCTTGTAGACCTAGAATTGTCCAATGGGGGCACCCTCCCCAGGTAGGTCACACATTAATGTTCAGAATTATACTTCCACAAACCTTCCATAAACTATCAAACATTATAACCATAAATAAACCATAATTCCATTCCACATTTCAAATCATATTTCAATCTTTCAGTATACATTTTCCTTTTTCAGGTCAAATCATATTAAACTTACACACTCTCACACACACACACACACACATACACATACAGACACACACATTTACATTTAGGGCATTTGGCAGACGCTTTTATCCAAAGCGACTTACAAAGAGTACATTTGTTGAAGGAGAGGCAGCAATATATCACTGTGGTACCTGAAGATAAGAATAGAGCTGTTTTCAATCGTTCATATTTACGAGACGAATAGAACGAGTTTCATAATTGCCAAATTGCCTGCATAAGTAGCTGGGCAGGCGTGCAATTCTAAGCACACTGTAAAAAGCAATGCCTTTATCTAACTTATAAAAAGTGAGGTAAGTGATTGCATTGTACTTTTTGAGTTAAGTCAACTTCAAGGCTTTTTTAAGTAGAATAAACACTGTTATATTACTTAACATGAACTCATCAAAATCAAGTTGAGTTAACTAACCCTAACCCTAACCCTACTACTGATATTACTTAGTTAGATGAACTTAATTTTCTTGGTAAAGGTAACTCAATTGCACATGACATTTAGCTTAATTAAAGTGAGTAAAGGTTACTTGTAGCATTATTAGCATTATTAGTAAAATGAACTCCATTAAATTTAGTCCAGGCTACAACCTCTGGTGAATAAATTATACTGCATTCATTTCTGTAAAGGTTATAATTTCTATATATCTATCTATATCTATATCTATCACTACATTTTGATTAACTTTACATAAATACTTTCCTGTCAACAACAATTTCAAATTAATATGAACAAGATGGAAAGACAGATTTAAGATCATAACATTTATTCAACAACAATAACACTTCTGCCACTGATGTGGCCATAAATGTAAAAAAATAAATATATACAGTAAAAACATCAAATTCTTTCAAGAAATGGTTTTAAAGTGTATGTGTATTTTGAACACTTAATCGAAATATCCAAATTACCAAAGCTGCAATGTCTTGACAAAGGTAAATGTGAGACATAACAGCATCACATTGAAAAATAAAAATAAAACATATTTTTCCTTTTACCTGTAGTGTACTTCATCTGTCTCGATGGTTTTGGTGTGAGTTGCAGAGTTTTGGAGATATGGGCCGTAGAGATGTCTGTCTTCTCTCCAATACAATGGAACTGGATGGCTGAACAGACATTTTTTTTTGTGATGTAAACAGCACCAAGAAATACATTGTAAAAACTCAAAAGCAATGTCTCTTTCCAGAAATCATGACCTGGTTACTCCAGATAATCCCCACACCTTGTTGTGAGCAGTTCCACACGCCTCGGAACGGTTTTCTTTCGGCCTACTACACAAAACTGCTACCAACAGGGTGTGCGGATTATCTTGAGTAACCAGTGTCATGATTTCTAGAAAGAGACATTGCTGTTGAGTTTTTCATGGTGTCCATGCAAAGAAGGAGCCTCTGATATATTTCAAAGGTGTGCACCAGTTTTGGGGGATATTTCAGTTCAAGGGCATAGATGAGTCCAAACAGAAGACAGCATGCCTTTGCCAGGTTGGTCAAACCTCTGATCACTGGATGTCCTTCAATGATGATGCCGATGGTATCGGGCTGATGGCACACGTACATTTTCATCGGGCAACTCCTGAGCTCAGCGTGCACCTCAGTTTCATCACAGCCCTTTTGGTGGAGACAAAGAAGAATAAAGAGTTTGGTCAGAAAAACAGGTAATGAGAAACAGATCAGACAGATAAAATAGATCAGACACAAAGTCAAAATTATACTATTGTTGCTAAAGATGACGAACACTGAACAGATACTGTGACAGATATGAACTTAAGTACTACAGTATTGGACATTTGGACAATGGCATGGAGTGTTAACCACGTTGGTTAACACCGAGCAACTTAGTTTGCCACGTGTGCAGGGCAGCTAACGTTAGCTACAGTACGATTAGCTTAGCTAATGTTAGCTGCCAAACGGGACCTCTCAAGTCACGTTCATCGGTTTAGCGCGACTTTACATTACCAATCATTCAGCTAAAATTGCTGAATTTACCGCTTTTTCCAGGATTCAAAAGTCTGCAGTGGCAAACAGAGGCTGCAAGCTGTTGAGTACTGCTGAGACTGTGGCTACCTGCAGACCAGACACGTGCTGCAAGGCGTCAGGGTCAAAGGTTATCTCAACTTACTTTTAGGACATAAGGACTTCAATAAATTGTGTATGTCAACTCACTTTTATAACGTTTCTGTTACCACCTCTACTTGGCTTCCCTACCGTTTTGGAGTTGGGGGGTTATTGCATTCGAGAGTAGTTCACAATTCATTTTCACAATAGGCGCTTGTGTGTTTCTAAGCGGTTAAACAGTAAAAGGTGATGGGTCTTCACAACTTTCATGGAAACGTTTATCCGACCTTACCAATGCTTGTGTGGGCATGAGTACATCATAAGACAGTGGGGCAACATCGGTTTAGGCATCAAACACCAAGCGTTTAGTCGCGAGAGGCATGGATGTCCAAACTGCACTTATCTCGCGCTCAAACGCATTTTGCAGCCACGCACACAATAACCTCATAAGACGCTATTGCCCAATGATCCCTCTGTATGTATCTTGTGCTGGTGCACCTCTACTTGCTTCCCTACCGTTTTGGAGTTGGGGGGTTATTGCATTCGAGAGTAGTTCACAATTCATTTTCACAATAGGCGCTTGTGTGTTTCTAAGCGGTTAAACAGTAAAAGGTGATGGGTCTTCACAACTTTCATGGAAACGTTTATCCGACCTTACCAATGCTTGTGTGGGCATGAGTACATCATAAGACAGTGGGGCAACATCGGTTTAGGCATCAAACACCAAGCGTTTAGTCGCGAGAGGCATGGATGTCCAAACTGCACTTATCTCGCGCTCAAACGCATTTTGCAGCCACGCACACAATAACCTCATAAGACGCTATTGCCCAATGATCCCTCTGTATGTATCTTGTGCTGGTGCACCTCTACTTGCTTCCCTACCGTTTTGGAGTTGGGGGGTTATTGCATTCGAGAGTAGTTCACAATTCATTTTCACAATAGGCGCTTGTGTGTTTCTAAGCGGTTAAACAGTAAAAGGTGATGGGTCTTCACAACTTTCATGGAAACGTTTATCCGACCTTACCAATGCTTGTGTGGGCATGAGTACATCATAAGACAGTGGGGCAACATCGGTTTAGGCATCAAACACCAAGCGTTTAGTCGCGAGAGGCATGGATGTCCAAACTGCACTTATCTCGCGCTCAAACGCATTTTGCAGCCACGCACACAATAACCTCATAAGACGCTATTGCCCAATGATCCCTCTGTATGTATCTTGTGCTGGTGCACCTCTACTTGCTTCCCTACCGTTTTGGAGTTGGGGGGTTATTGCATTCGAGAGTAGTTCACAATTCATTTTCACAATAGGCGCTTGTGTGTTTCTAAGCGGTTAAACAGTAAAAGGTGATGGGTCTTCACAACTTTCATGGAAACGTTTATCCGACCTTACCAATGCTTGTGTGGGCATGAGTACATCATAAGACAGTGGGGCAACATCGGTTTAGGCATCAATGTAACAACCGGGTTTCGTAGTTGAAGATCATTACGAGACGAATAGAACGAGTTTCATAATTGCCAAGTTGCCTGCATAAGTAGCTGGGCAGGCGTGTGATTCTAAGCATGCTACAACATCTGAGAACGAACAACAATGCTAAGTGCCATTAATAAATGTTAAGACATATAAACACTCAGGTTAGTGCTAGGATTATCGGAGGAGGGGGGGGGGGGGGGGGGTTATGTAAGGTCCAGGTGAACTCGGAATGTCCTGACGTGAGCCGGGAGCTCATTCCACCACTGAGGAGCCAGAACCATGAAGAGTTGGGACTTGGAAGAGCGATGTTTGGCTGTTTTTAGTGAAGGCGGTAACCAGTCCGTTTGGCAGAAGGTGCTGAGCGGAGTGCTCGGGCTGGGGCGTAGGGTCGGACTAATGTTTGGAGGTAGGTGGCGGCGGTTCCGTTGACAGCCCATGATAGTCAGTACCAGTGTCTTGAATCGAATGCGAGCGATTACCGGGAGCCAGTGGAGGGCGCGGCACACACACCACACACACAACACATACAGACACACACAGACACACACAGACACACACTCACACACACACACATACAGACACATATAGACACACACAGACACACACTCACACCACACACACACAACAGACACAGACCACACTCACACACACACACTCACACACACACACACACACACACAGAACACACACTCACTCACACACACACACACTCACAGACACTCACACACACAACACACACTCACACACACACACACACGCACACACACACACACTCACACACACAAACACACACACACACCAACACGCACACACACAACACACACTCACACACACAACACACACACACGCACAACACACAGACACATACGGACACACACAGACACACACTCACATACACACAGACAGACACTCACATACACACACACACACACACACACACCACAGACAACACAACACACACACACACACACACACACACACACACATAAGTAGTATTTCCATGCTCATGATGACAAAGCTCCCTCATTGGTAGACTGTAAAAAAAAAACAACTTGCAACTTTTCCCCCTCCGATTTTAACCCAGATGCGGTGGAATTTGATTGTGAGTAATTTCCTGAGCTTCCTCCAGCTGCACCCACAGCTGCATCACAATCAACAAGTCAGCAGTGAAACGACTGGCTGGTTATTATCGCTGAACTGCAAGCCGTCCAGCCCACTACCACGTCCTTCTGGCCTCCTTGTGTGGGGGAATGTTTGGAAGAAATCTAGCTCTTTCTGGACCCCTTTTTTGGCAGAATATCGTAGGGACCTTTCACACTTTTAGGCATTTTTAGTCCGAATCAGTTAGAATTTTGTTCCTTTTTTTTTTGGAGGCCGTGAGCTTCATCGCGCGGCGCTGCTGTATCCAAGCCCAGATGGATGAGGTGGTCTTGGTGCCGTTTGATTGGAACCCAGGTGTCGTCGGCATCGGTGGGAATGCAGCCCGGGCTCCGCACTACAATCAGGAAGTAAAAGAATAGCGACGTCTGCGCTGGAGGCAATTTTAATGGACACACACACACACACACACACACACACACACACACACACACAACACCACACGCCGCACACACACACACACACACACACACACACACAGGGTTTTCTCAACACTGCCTGGCTTCACAAGAGACGTCTTGACATGACAGGAGGAGCATCAGCTCGTCTTTGGCACAATCTCAGATGTGAGGCACACAGACGCAAGCTCTGCTGTTCACTATTGTTCATCACAGAAATAGGCACACAGGCAGCCAAACTTGTTGGGATTCAAACATGGTAATCTCAAGTTACTCTTGTAGAAAGTTTGCTTCTTGAAATGGCGTTTTTCGTATCGCTCCTTATTGAGACTTTTGGTTTGTTTAGGATTAAATATGCCTTGGTTTTAAGACTGTTGCCTTGATAGCTGACCATGATCTGTTGATACATTAACATGTGCATCTTTCACACTTGAATGCACCATCTAAATTGTAATATATCATTAGCATAGTATATGTTCTTATTGGGGACACTTCAGCCTCAAACTTGTGAAACTCAGTTTACTCTGAGAGAGATATGTTGCTGAGTTACTATACCGACATGGAAACTGATATTGATATTGATCCTGATAGTGTTAGTCCGAGCTTGAAGTGTGTATCGAAAAACCCGGGTTAAAGTTCATCAAGGCCAACGGACAGGAATAATAGCTGTGTGTGGATTGTGTGTGTGGTGCATGGCTGGTTTTTTCTCAGTCCAGTCGGTCTCAATGGTATTGAGAAGTAGTATTGCACGTGATATTAGGAATTTACCACCTGCTCTGTTTGCAAAACTCACTGCAATAACCCGGTGTATTCAACATGAACTGCCTTGTGTCCGGAGGAGGAGGAGCCTGGGAAAAAGGCCACTTTAGGTGCCGTGTGTGTGTGTGTGCACGGGCGTGTGTGTGTGTGTGTGTGCACGGGCGTGCGTGCGTGTGTGTGTGCGTGGCGTGCGAGTGTGTGTGACCTTTCAGTGCTAACGTCTCTCACTGAGCATAAGCATTGATGAACCCTGTCTTGATAGGAATAGTTTGTTCCTCTCTGGCTGAGATAAATGAAACCTATGCCTATCCCAAGATCTCTCATCTATATGTGTATTATTTATTTCACTGTGTGCCATCCATAGACTGTAAAATATACTGCAGGTGCCGTCATCTCAATGCACATGTGCGTAAAATCTAGTCAAAAAGATCTTGACTAGATCCCCGCGCAGGGCTATAAATACCATAAGTACAGGATTATGCCATCTGGATATGTTTATTTTTTTGCATATCTTCGTTTGTATGTGTGTGTGTCACGCTAGATATAAGTGGTATGTACGTGCTGAGACACAATACCCAGTTATCCACACAACACGCACACACACACACACACACCACAGACACACACACACACATACACACACACACACACACACACACAGACGCATACACACACACACAGACACACACACACACACACACACACACACACACAACACTTCTTCTTTTCCTTATGTAAAGATGTTCCCGTTGACCTTATATAATCATCATCATCGTCTTATTCATTTGTATTTACACACACACACACACAACGTGCACTTTGACACAAGCCATGACTTTACTCCATTGTGTCGTGACAGGCTCTCCTGAAATATAGCTTCACAGTGTCTCAGGCAGACACACATAGCTGCTCTGCTGAAAAGGAGGATGTGTTGTTGTTCAAATGGCATTGGAAAAAACACCTTCCAGTGCCCTGCCCTCTTATTGGGCAGCCGTTGCTAAGGACATGGCAGGGTCAGCAGACAAACCCTGGATGGAGGTAATGAGCATCATGCACCTTCTCAAACTATCCACGTATCCTTAGCCGAGCCACCCGAGCGGTCACAACTCTTATACAATGTAGTATCGTGTATAGTGTGACAATGCACAACCTTGTGTAGACACACACACACACACACACACACACACACAAACACACACACACACACACACACGCATACAGGTGCAGGCACTGCAGGGGCTGAATGGCAGATGCAAGGGAGTTGTTGACTAAAAGACAGTGTAGCCGCTGACATGTAAATAAAGGTTTGTTTTTGTTTGACAATGGCTGGTCCTGCGGTTTAATTGGTAGTGTCTAGAGAGCTCACTCCGCCTTCGACTGCCTTCACTCTGTGTGTGTGTGTGTGTGTGTGTGTGTGTGTGTGTGTCTAAACATTGACAAAGGCAGATATTTTATGGCTTTGGAAGTGAATTTCACCCCGGATAAAGAAACGAACCCGAGATAAGGACATGCTGTGCGGAGTGTCCCAGAAACGAAGATTGTCGGGTCATTAATACCACTATAGGTTCATTCCACAGTTGTTGTTTTTGCCGTCGTTCTGAGCTCAGCAGCGCAAGGAGCACACTGTCGGATAGCGAGCTACCTTTAGTCTTTCCTACATTTGCATGTCTGTATGACATCGGAAGGTCGGCTCTGGCTCCACCAGTGCATGACGGTCAAACAGACGGCGCAGGAGCATAGTTGTTGCTGAAGAGTGCCGAAGAAACGCTCTGGAGATGTGCACACTAAAATCCATTCCTAAAGGCTTCCTAAAGTCATTAACCACCAGCCAACCACCAACAGTCGAAATGCTTACTAACAATTAAATACAATTGGGGAGAGGAGCATCTTAAAAGAACTAGTAATAAATTAAAGAAGGTTATACGATATATGATATTATTATTAGGATTTTTTCTTCCACGCCACACACAGACACAGACCCATGCACACATGCACACATATCAGTTAATTGATGAACGCTCCAGCCGTCTCAGGTGTCCCATCCATGTGTGCGAACCATCGACCAATTTATTTACCAGTTCGTACTTTTTCAAGGCTGGTAAAAGGTGACATTTCTCAGAGTAGCTGCTGCTGAGCCCTCAGCGATCTCTTCACACATGGAACTGGTGGAGTGTTGCACTTTCCCTCCCAAACCATAACTGAGAGCAGACGCCAAGAGCCGGGGTGTCTGAGGGGCCGAGCGGGGCCGTCGGACTTCTGGAGCTCATTTCCTCTCTTCGCATGTTAACCGTCCAAAGAATGAATTATGCAAATTGTAGAATGGGGATGTGGAATGTTTTTTTGTTGCATTATTTGCAATGTGAACTCTCGGTGACTCCTACTGTCTTTTTTTCTTTTCATATTCCGACTTCAAAGCTGAGAGAGATCAAAGACAATCCCTCAACACGCTAAAGCCCTACATTTCACTCATTCGCAACACAGACACACACACGCACACACACACACGTGTACACACACACACACACACACACACATACATGTGTATATACACACACACACACACACACACACACACACAAACACACACATACAGTACATGCATCCATATGTGCATGCACGCACACACATAAGCACATGTACACACACACACACACACACACACATGCAGTCATGCACACACACGCACTCACCTGTACTCATGCACAGGCACACATGTACATATACGCACACACGCACATACATGTATACATACGTGCATGCAGACACAAGCACATGCACACACACACACACACTCACACACATGTGCAAACACAGCTGCCAATCCCTGGTTCTAGCAAAGGCAGGGCGACTGATGTGTATTCAGTTCTTTATCGACAGCATACGTGGTCACAAACGACGCAACATTTGCATAGCGCTGCCTCTCCCCCCCCCGCAGAGTGACGTGTGTGTGTGTGTGTGTGTGATATATACAACATGCTCCTGTTTTAGAACACGCCCCCGGTGTCACTGAGACACGGAATTAGCCAAATGAAAAGAGACCCATTGAGCGACATGGCCTAGATAACGCATCACAATGCGGGATTGAAGTTATAAATATAAGCGTGCCGAGGAAACATAAGAGGAAGACACAAACGTGGCAGGTTGTGTCTGCGGTGTAAATATAGCCAAACACAGCCGTGGCAGCGCTGCTCAGGGTTATACTGAGTTCATCCGCCGTGATGGCACAAGCCGCTGCTGGTTTGCCTGTTATTCGTGATCGCGGGCATAAAGTGACATGTTTTAATAACCACATCCACCGGATTTAACGTCACTGAGCCGTCGTCAATGTGTAAAGCAGCGCTCGGTAGGGAGAAGGAGGGGGGGTTTAAGCGCGTGCTGCTAATTAAGCAATCACCCGACTCTCTCCCACGCACTCCCGTACACTTGGCAGTAAATACCCGAGCACGGATTCCTAGACACGGCACGGGATATCTCTACTCGGTGTTGTCTCTGCCGCCAAGTCCCTGTCCATCTGCTGAGTTACGTAGCCGGGCGGCAGTAGCTCGGGAGGTAAGAGCGGTTGTCTGGCAACAGGAAGGTTGCTGGTTTGATCCCCGGGCTCCGCCTAGCTAAGTGTCGAGGTGTCCCTGAGCAAGACGCCACCAAACCCTAACTGCTCCTGACGTGTTGGTTGTTACCTTGCATGGTTGGCA
>PIJE02000144.1:194526-197026 GCA_002895965.2 Coryphaenoides rupestris
TATGTTTATGTTTTGCATATCTTCGTTTGTATGTGTGTGTGTCACGCTAGAAATATAAGTGGTATGTACGTGCTGAGACACAATACCCAGTTATCCACACCCACACGCACACAGACACACACACACTGACACACACAGACACACACACACACACAGACACACACAGACACATACACACACACACACACACACTTCTTCTTTTCCTTATGTAAAGATGTTCCCGTTGACCTTATATAATCATCATCATCGTCTTATTCATTTGTATTTTACACACACACACACACACACACACGTGCACTTTGACACAAGCCATGACTTTACTCCATTGTGTCGTGACAGGCTCTCCTGAAATATAGCTTCACAGTGTCTCAGGCAGACACACATAGCTGCTCTGCTGAAAAGGAGGATGTGTTGTTGTTCAAATGGCATTGGAAAAAACACCTTCCAGTGCCCTGCCCTCTTATTGGGCAGCCGTTGCTAAGGACATGGCAGGGTCAGCAGACAAACCCTGGATGGAGGTAATGAGCATCATGCACCTTCTCAAACTATCCACGTATCCTTAGCCGAGCCACCCGAGCGGTCACAACTCTTATACAATGTAGTATCGTGTATAGTGTGACAATGCACAACCTTGTGTAGACACACACACACACACACACACACACACACACACACACACACACACACACACACACGCATTACAGGTGCAGGCACTGCAGGGGCTGAATGGCAGATGCAAGGGAGTTGTTGACTAAAAGACAGTGTAGCCGCTGACATGTAAATAAAGGTTTGTTTTTGTTTGACAATGGCTGGTCCTGCGGTTTAATTGGTAGTGTCTAGAGAGCTCACTCCGCCTTCGACTGCCTTCACTCTGTGTGTGTGTGTGTGTGTGTGTGTGTGTGTGTGTGTGTGTGTGTGTGTGTGTGTGTGTGTGTCTAAACATTGACAAAGGCAGATATTTTGTGGCTTTGGAAGTGAATTTCACCCCGGATAAAGAAACGAACCCGAGATAAGGACATGCTGTGCGGAGTGTCATTAATACCACTATAGGTTCATTCCATGGGCCGTGCATCCTACATCTGAACAGTTGTTGTTTTTGCCGTCGTTCTGAGCTCAGCAGCGCAAGGAGCACACTGTCGATAGCGAGCTACCTTTAGTCTTTCCTACATTTGCATGTCTGTATGACATCGGAAGGTCGGCTCTGGCTCCACCAGTGCATGACGGTCAAACAGACGGCGCAGGAGCATAGTTGTTGCTGAAGAGTGCTGAAGAAACGCTCTGGAGATGTGCACACTAAAATCCATTCCTAAAGGCTTCCTAAAGTCATTAACCACCAGCCAACCACAACAGTCGAAATGCTTACTAACAATTAAATACAATTGGGGAGAGGAGCATCTTAAAAGAACTAGTAATAAATTAAAGAAGGTTATACGATATATGATATTATTATTAGGATTTTTTCTTCCACGCCACACACAGACACAGACCCATGCACACATGCACACATATCAGTTAATTGATGAACGCTCCAGCCGTCTCAGGTGTCCCATCCATGTGTGCGAACCATCGACCAATTTATTTACCAGTTCGTACTTTTTCAAGGCTGGTAAAAGGTGACATTTCTCAGAGCAGCTGCTGCTGAGGCCCTCAGCGATCTCTTCACACATGGAACTGGTGGAGTGTTGCACTTTCCCTCCCAAACCATAACTGAGAGCAGACGCCAAGAGCCGGGGTGTCTGAGGGGCCGAGCGGGGCCGTCGGACTTCTGGAGCTCATTTTCCTCTCTTCGCATGTTAACCGTCCAAAGAAATGAATTATGCAAATTGTAGAATGGGGATGTGGAATGTTTTTTTGTTGCATTATTTGCAATGTGAACTCTCGGTGACTCCTAGTGTCTTTTTTTTTTTCATATTCCGACTTCAAAGCTGAGAGAGATCAAAGACAATCCCTCAACACGCTAGAGCCCTACATTTCACTCATTCGCAACACAGACACACACACGCACACACACACACACACGTGTACACACACACACACACACACACATACATGTGTATATACACACACACACACACACACACAAACACACACATACAGTACATGCATCCATATGTGCATGCACGCACACACATAAGCACATGTACACACACACACACACACATGCAGTCATGCACACGCACGCACTCACCTGTACTCATGCACAGGCACACATGTACATATACGCACACACGCACATACATGTATACATACGTGCATGCAGACACAAGCACATGCACGCACACACACACACACACACACATGCACATGCACATGCAGACATCTCTGTACACACACATGCACACGCACACACTCACATGTACTCATGCACACACACACACACATGTGCAAACACAGCTGCCAATCCCTGGTTCTAGCAAAGGCAGGGCGACTGATGTGTATTCAGTTCTTTATCGACAGCATACGTGGTCACAAACGACGCAACATTTGCATAGCGCTGCCT
>PIJE02000144.1:204573-212073 GCA_002895965.2 Coryphaenoides rupestris
GTTGCATTTATATGATGGAGAGATTCATAGATTGCATTATAAATGAATTATTAGTTAATATCGGTTAATAATACGAAAATAAATAGATTTTAACCGAGACTTTAGACTTTTCCCCATCCTTTTTATTTTCACCCTTGCGCTGGCAAAAATTGAACTTGGTGGCACCGGCAGCCAGCTTTCATTTCCATGCGCATATTTCCCCGTGCTGCGTCCACATTGCAACCCAGCACACCTAGCGGTGGGGATCACATGCAAACAAGGACCATTTGTTCCCCATCTCCCGCAAAGCGGCGAGAAGCTCAGCCGTTCCCGACACCCAATCTGCCGTCTCCGCGCAATCACACAGATGTCTGGCCACTCAGGAGAACCCACTACCCTGAAGACAAACGCATACACACACACACACATATATATATATATATATATTCACACACACACATATACACACATTCACGTATGCACACTCACACAATTTGCGCGCATACACACAGATGCACGGATGCACACGCACGGATGGATGCACGCACGCACACACACACATTGACATGCGCGCACACATATACATAAACACAAGACAGGGCATTGTTTGATGTCAGTGAGATACAGATTGTTCCAGATCCATGTCTGCACGCAATTAGGTCTGAGAATGTCTCATTCCACTTGTATCTTTCCTTACCCACGTGTACCCAATATAGGAGAGAGGTGGGTGGAAATATGACTCTTCGTCGTGTGATTGGTGATTGTGGTTGTGCCTTTCGATTCCGGATTCAAGAAAGTTTGTCGTCTCTGTTGTGTAAACACGGCCTACGTTACTAAGGTCTAGTCTCGGACAATGTGAGCAGACGAGTAAGTGTGTGACAGCACATGTGCAACAAGGACACCGTTATGGGACCACCGGCATCGCGTCCCGCATTTCCCGAGCCTGTGTTTGACACGACATCCCCACCAGTCAGCCCCCTCCACCCAACACACACACACACACACACACACACACACACACACACACACACCACTTTGCCACCTGACAGGTTTCTCATGACAAACTATGATGGGCAGCTCTTTCACCGTGGATCCACTTAACGCATCGGGGAGATAAATTGCAGCGAGCGCGATTGTCCAGCTGCGGCGGTGACAGCTTTAATTTGGGAGCTGGCAGTGAACGTGATTAGCGAGCTGGCGAGAGGCTGGCAACGGGAAGCGCGGGAAAGTATGGAGGGAAAAAAAAGACGAAAACAAAACAACGGGGCAATACCATAAAAATATACAGCGATCGCATCGATTTTAAATGATACGCGTAAAATGAGCACCGCATGCTGTAGCGCCGTGACTAACGTATAAAACACACGTACACACACGGACACGCTCGGGCGCACGGCTGCGCGAGCACACACGCGTACTCTACCCTGCACACGTGGGCAAACTGGGACAGTACTGGCTTCGCTTTCCACTTCGCGGGGAGCTGATGTGTTCCGGTGTGATGTATTGATTGTGGCGAGCACATTAGCTAGCCCACTGTGTTCCCTTTAAAAGAAGTGGCACTGTAACAAATTACACCCGCACTGCTGAGGTAATACAAAAGCTCCAAGTTAATTATGCAATTTGGGGGGGGGGGGGGAGAGGGGGGGAACAATGTTTGGATTTCTGCCGCGTGATTGTGGGTCGAGCGCTGTCCCTAAGACAACCTTGGGAAATGTAAGAGTACGGGTGTGAAGGCACTTAATCAATGACATGACTTCACGAGTTCCACATTCTGTCGCCCTTCACCTTTGAGCTCTCGCTCGGTTTACCCAAAAAAATACAATATAAAAAATATTTAAAAAAAAATACAAAATGTCCTCTTGTCCAATGTCCCTTTATCCGCCCAGACAGATGTGTGATGTGTACACATTGTGCAGATGCCCACCTTCAGATTAAACAATTCATATTTAAATGTATTATTTTATTGTGATAATACCCGTTATTTTGTTTCCTACATCACCGTGATCATATGGTTACAATGTATTAAAGCAAAATTAATATTTTCATAAATTGCTTTCATGGTTCTCTCTGTTTCTCTCCTAAGCCGTAATTGATATAGCCTTTCAGTTTCATTGCAAGGGGGGAAAAACAACTGGAAATGGATTTTGTGTATGTGTCACTGCATCAGGAAGGGGTATTATCACACCTAATAATGGACTGGGGCCCCGGCGCCAGGATGACGTGATTGAGGGGGCTGTTCAAATGTGCGAGGGGGGACATTTTTTGCCCCCTTTGTGTTATCCGCAGCTGGTGGAGCTCGTGCAGTGTCGACTAGCTCGGCTTCGGTGTTATCATTACTGCTGCTTTTTTTTTTTTTTTACAAAAACCTTGTTCTGTTATCCATCCTTGAAACAAATGCGGTAACATGGAGCAGGCGATACGTTACACGAGTCGAGCTGCGAAACAAGCTGGCTTGACTTTTCGTGGCTATTTTAAATCACCTTTCATCACACCCCCTAGACACAGCCGACAGCGTTGGCTTCTGAAAACCATTCGTTGTTCTGATACAAGAGCCCGATGAAATTACTTTCATCGCAAGCATTGTGTCTTTTCAACCCTTTGTGTCTTTTCAGTCCTCTCAGGTTGAAAGCTGATGACTCCCATATGACCCCCTTTTTGTTATTATCATTGAAAATGTTTTTGTGCCGATGAGTTCTGTCTACAAGGTCAGATTTTGTAGCCCACTCTACCATTCATGTTGAAAATGTAGGGGGGAAGGGGGGAGAAGCATCTGTGGAACATAACAAAGTTATCACACCATTACAAATAGACCTCGGTTGGCTGTTTCAGAATATTATGACCTACGTGTGTAAACATGCACACACGCGCGCAAGTGCCGACTTTAATTTCAATAGCGGAGCTGTGATATTTACCAATTGACTAGCCCACCCAACTGTTGACCCATAATACAATACAGTGCAGCAAGCTGTAACACAGCAGTGGACTCCGCCACACTGCGCTTGGAAGACCGAGGGCTCCTGTCACTTCTGCAAGCGTTGGCTATCATTAGCTGTCAGAGTCTCTGATGGTCGCCGCTTTCAGATTCAGAAGCATTTGGGCAAAGTCGGTCCTACCGTCCCAGAGCTGCCACGGTGGATGGGTGGACTGGCGGGGTGAGTCGTGGTTGGGTAATACATGAACTTCATGGGCCCCAATTAAAATGGGAAAAATAATCTCGGATCCAGGAGTTTGACAATGCTATAGCCGAATTTCGAGGGGGGGGGAGTCAAGGCAGTGCCTGCGCCAGAAACCAGCAAGTGCGAGTGGTGAAGGGATGCAGGGGTTTCCTGTTTTGTTACAGAGATATTCATCTGGACCCAGTCGGAGGACGGATGTTTCATAATATGATTTTAACAAAGTAATTTCTACTGTGGCCAGTCTACGACACTGGTTTGATTTGATGAAACCTATACAGACTCATTGTCTAAGGACGTTGGTGTCTGTACAGGATGTTTCAGCTTGACGACGATTTAAGCTCATTAGCTCTTCTAAAGAGATAATATATTCTGGTTTCATGTCAACGTTTCTGCCTCGTCGTAATTTGCTTCTTTTAAAATAAATTAACCAAAAGATCGAAGCCATGAGAGCATAATTAACAGGAATATCAACGTTTATTGCTCCCTCCCAATCGCTGGTCAGCCATATCACGTTTGTTGTGGTTCTGCCGGTCAGGTTGCTTCCAGTCAAGACCCCGCCCCCAAGGAAACGATTGGCCGAAAGAATATTTTAAGTAAAAGAAAGTGAAACGCCCCTTTCACACAGATTTGAGCTCATCTGCCATTAGACATTAATCTCAAGATTAATTTGTGAAACTACATATGAAAATCCTTCACCTTTTTCCTCTCTGAACCGTATTTGGAAATGAACAAAACGTAAACATCGATCTATTTCCACGCTGTATTTGCAAAGTGTTAATCGTAACAATAAAAGTGACAAGATTTGTGCCACTTAGTACCACAATCGTGTCACTAACAATCACAATGTGTTCCCCTGAGACTGTCTTGCCACCTTTAGTGGTGAGATTGGTTCTGTGAGTCACAAGATTGTGGTCTTAAATGATAAACCTTCCACAAGATTATAATTGATTGATTCCATTTATATAGCGCTTTTCAAAGCACCCAAAGTGCTTTACGTAGTGTTGTGTGTGTGTGTGTGCGTGTGTGTGTGCGTGCGTGTGTGTGTGTGTGTGTGTGTGTGTGTGTGTGTGTGTGTGTGTGTGTGTGCGTGTGTGTGGTGGGAGAAGGGGGGGATGACAGCTCATCCACTACAAGGGCTCTGTGTGGCGCCACCACTTTTATAAAGTTATTTGCGAGGGGTGGGGAATGTTTTTGTGTCTGCGCTGAGCTGTGCCCCAGAGACACAGAGAGCAAAGTGTTTTCACACTGTATCCCACTATTTGCAAGAAAAGGTTGAAAATCATCCAAGTTGTCTTTTAAAGTTAAAACACTACTAATTACCTGCCTATTTGCCTTTATTTCTCTTTAATAATTGTAATTATTTCAGAAATTGTTGTCATGAGTATGCTTTTAGATAGCGAGACAAGTCAACATTACTTACAGGCCTATAGTGTGCGTGGTGTTGCATTAATGTTGAAGAACTGGTAAACTTTAGAAGTAATTTGTTGGGCTCGTCTTTCTTGTACACGTTACCATGCCACCATTGAGGTTGGCTTTCCGAAGCAGATTTGTCGTGCTAATCAAGCGGCGGCAGCGTGCCGCTTTTAGCTTTTCCGTTCGTTTGACATGAAACGCGACGATGTTAGCCGTCTCAGTGACAGCCTTGTCAAGCCTAGCGAAGTGCACACACAAACACACGTGCACGCACACACCTGCAAAACTGTCTTACATTTAGCCTGCCTCCCATCTGCTGCCTAGATGTGTCCGTAGTTTGGCATCTCTCATCTCATCTCATCTCCCTCTGTTCTCATCTTCATACCATCTTCATCAAGCCTTTCCCGTCTCTGTCCTTGTCTTCCGATTGTAACGGCGAGGCACAGTCTTCGTCAAAAATATTGGTAAAAGTTTGGAGATTGTCTTGAATGAATGCACCGTTGACAATCCTTAAGCAACTTTTGAAAGTGTTTGAGCCCCCCCCCCCACACACACACACACACACACACACACACAAATGTTTCTTCTTTATTCGCTAACTTTTCCTTTCATTCTGCGATGCCTTCCACACTCCTGTCAGTAAACAAGGGTAATTTATCCCTGCTAATGGCCGTCTGTCTGTGAGAGACGTATCAGGAACTTCCCTTCCGTGCAGAATGGACGAGGAAACAAAAGAAGTTTCTAATTTGCAAACTTCTTTTTAAGAAAAGAAAGGAAGTTTTCCTGCAACACCTGGCGAGTTTACTGATTCAGTTGAAGGCAGCTACCACCCGGTGATATACAGTACACACGTATTCCTTCACATCCATTTTGAATGACAGTGTCTTCACTAGAATTGCTCAAGGAGAGGAAAACAAGTAAAGAAAAAGAAGTAATAAAATATAGAAATGACTGCGTGACATCCTGAGAAACGGCATTAATCAACTGTTAATCAAAATGGCGCACCATTGCCATGACATTGTTAACTCCATAGTCCTGCTTGATATATACTGTACATCCGTGTCTCGGTTTTTACAACGACAACAATGGTATGCAGACTGGTAGATAATGAAGCAAAGTGTATATAGTGTTGGGCGGTCATGTTGAACCATTAAAAGCGACGGTTTATAGGAGTCCCCCCACGTGGCCACTGTATTGTTTAACCCAAGATTTAGTGAGCAAATTCTGCCTGACCCTCTCGTCCCTCTTTATTCGTTGTCCCCCCTGATCTCTGGGCAGGCCCGTAACAAACGCATTTGAGAGGTTTACTACGGCTGGTTCACTTGGGCCGCGATAAAAGATGTCTCTTAAGAGATCAGAACGGCTGACCTCTAAAAGGTCCATAAAAAACGATGTCTGTGGGTGTGATGTGCCGGATCTGATAACGTTGCTGATATACAGATAGCCGGCTGCCAATGAATAGGCACAGCCAACGTCGCCCGTGGCAGACGCGACCTCCTCCGCTGTTAAACTGTCTACTTTTTACCGTTCTTATTACTGGCTTCGCGTCGATGGCCGATTTAGTTTAATTTGTTTACTACTAGAATTGTGAATTGTTCTGCGTTTGGCTCAGATACTGTACGTCTGCGATGGAATCATCAACCGTGCATACGTCTTTCATGGTTAATTGTATAAAATTAGATGTCCCGGTTTTCTTTTCTCCGGCAAACCGTTCAATTAATCTTTACGGAGACACACGTTTTTTCCAAAATAGACAAGTTGATTTGATTGCAGCAGTGACAACGCGTCTAAATGACTGACTTTTATTTGTTTGATCACTGACCAATCGGTCAGAGGGAAGATATGGTGTTAAGCTATCCCTCCAGACAGGAACAGGATAAGATCTTACACATGACTTGTTTGGAAACGAGGATAGGTGGAAAAAAAAAAAAAGTGAAATTTGAGGAACGTTCTTGCTGAGGCTGTCACACCTTTCAACAAGCAGCTAATTCCTCCCCGGCGCCTCTCGCTGACATCATTAGGCTGACAACACCAATTCCCGACACTAATCCGGGGGTGTAAATCAGACACAGATATCGTCTAATGAAGAGATCAGAAGAGCATGAAATATTGAGAGTGACAGTGGAAGAGGTGGGAGGAGAGAGATGCAGTGAGGAGGATGCTTCAGTCAGAGGCAGACAATTCCCCACCCGTTGTTAATGGCACAAGTGATGGTTAGAAGTGTTGAGATTTTAGAGTGTGATCTCCTTCAACTACTTCAAATGTTAGTGTTTGTTCTATTTTATTCAGGCGACAGTGGCTCAGAAGGTATAGCCGTTGTCATCCCCGTCTCCCCCCCCCCTTAGCCAAGTACCCAGGTGTCCCCTGAGCAAGACACCTAATCCACGCTGCTCCCGATGAGCTGGCTGTTGCCTTGCGTGGTTGACACCGGTGTAGGTGTACAAACAGTGTATGAACTCTGGCAAAAGAATTTCCTTCGGGATTAATAAAGTTGTATCTTATCTTATCTTATCTTATCTTATGAATGTGTGTATGAACAGGTGAAAGTGAGGCAACACTGTAAAGCGCTTTGGATAAAAGCGCTTTATAAAATGCAATCCATTTACCAATCCATATTCTATGTTTTCTTTTTTTCTAAGTAGATTAAATAAGTAAATAATTACTGAAATATACGCCTAACAGTATCCACACATTCAATATATCAAAGTGGTCTTGTGTGTGTTTGTTTTTAGTTTGAGTATCTTGTGGGCTACGGTTTATGTTGTGTGTGCGCATGTGTGGGTGGGCGCGTGTGTAGGTGTGTGTGTGTGTGCTTGTGTGTGTGCGCATGTATGCGTGATCGCTAGATTCAAGATTCAAGAAGTTTATTTGTCACATACGCATACAGGATCTGCAGTGAAATGAAAAGTGGCGATGCCCAGCGGAACGTGCA
>PIJE02000144.1:217073-254573 GCA_002895965.2 Coryphaenoides rupestris
ATTCAATTAAATTTTAATGATTCTAATTCACTTTTAATTAAACAAATATATATTCACTAGCGGGGGAGGGAAAATACAGTAGATAGATAGCATAGATAGTAATAGCCATAGCATATCAATATTTTTGGTGCATATATATATAAGGGCTGGTAATTGATTACATATTATGTACATATTTTATGTACATTGTTCATCGCATATGTATAAAGGGACATTTGCAAGTTTTTAATACGTTTATCAACACGGGGGTGTGTCCAATCTTTTTTTAAGCATTAACTCATAATAATGGAAATAATCCCTACGGATCCACACAGGTGAAGCATTTATTTATATTCTCAAATCACTCGTGGCAAACTCAAAGCCTAATGCATCTGCAACATCTGTTTTACTCATTGTACAACAGGTAGCTGAATTGCTCAGCTACACTGTCCATTACTTTAGAATACATCAAAGATCACTCACAACTCTTCGACGCCATCGGCGATCGGGGGTGTTGCCAACCATCGCACCTGGTCAGGTGACGTGCCAGTCCAAAGATACAGAATGTGTGAAGCTGTGGGGGCTCTGGTGTGCGATCAACGCCCATCCTAGCACCTCACAAGTGAATGCATTTATATTAACACATGTGTTAATGTGTCACTCTACTTGGCGTGGCGTTAAAATGACTTTGCGCTCACATGTTATTATCGTGTTAATACGTCGCACACATACATACTGTATATGCGTATATATATAAGATAAGAGAGATCATAGAACTTTGAGATGAGATGAGATAGAACTTTATTCATCCCGAAGGAAATTCCTTTGCCAGACGTTGCTCAAAAATACCAACAACATAAGAATAAAAACAATAGAATAACACATGTATGGTGATACGCCGTAAAGAAAAATATTGCTTAAAAAAACCGAGTTGGCAATGGTATTGAGAAATAGTAATGAGAAGTAGTATTGCACATGACATGAGGAATATTGCACATGATGATGAAAGGTAATATTGAAAGGTACAATATCTATATATATATATTGTCAGTGTATATGAGTTAACAATGATAAGACAGATAGTTTGACAAGTAAATCACCAGGAGATCTGTCGTGCCTCGCGTAAAAGGGGCAATCGATAGCGTGGACAGAGACGGACAAAGACACGGTGAGTGAAGGGAGAGAGGGTGATTGTGCCCTGTCCCCGGGGGACAAAGAGAAGGGCTTGGGCGGTTAGGGATTCTCTCCAGCAAAGAATGAAAGAAAAGAGAACCAGTGATAAGGATGACAGTAGAGTGAACAGAGAGAGAGAGAGAGCGACGGAGAGAGAGCGGGAGGAAAGAGGCAGATGCTAACAGGCTCAGAGGAGGGTCTGTCTGGTCCGAGGAGATGTTGAAAGAGAGGGAGATACATAGGGGATGTGTTCCCTGATAAGAGGGAGAGAGAGAGAGAGAGAGAGAGAGAGACAGAGAGAGAGAGAGAGAGAGAGAGAGAGAGAGAGAGAGAGAGAGAGAGAGAGAGAGAGATTCTATTGTCCAGACGGTGAGCTTGGCAACAACGGAACGCCTGAATCCCAAAGGCCTCCAGACTCCGCCCTGCTGACAGCTGCTTGCCTTCCACAACACTAGGCTCCCTCTGACATGCTGCACACACACGTGCCCACACACACACACACACACACACACACACACACACACACACACACACACACACACACACACGTGCAAGTGAACACACACATCTCTCTCTCTCTCTCTCTCTCTCTCTCTCTCTCTCTTTCTCACCGACCTCACTCACTCACTCACACTCACACACATTTGCACACACATGGGTACACACACACGTGCCACACACACACCACACACACACACACACACACACACACACGTGCAAATGAACACACACATATCTCTCTCTCTCTCTCTCTCTCTCTCTCTCTCTCTCTCTCTCTCTCTCTCTCTCTCTCTCTCTCTCTCTCTCTCTCTCTCTCTTTCTCACCGACCTCACTCACTCACTCACACTCACACACATTTGCACACACATGGGTACACACATATGCGTTCACAGACACACACACACACACACACACACACACACACACACACACACACATTTGCTCCAGGACTATACTATATTGTACGCCATACATACTGTACTCTCATCCAATTAGATGTAATGTAACCATAAAAAGTCAAGACATCGGTGTCCCGCGTTTACAAGGCTACATACTGTGTGGGGAGTAAGATCCCTAAAATAGGAATACATAGGAATGAGGGATAGACAGGTCTTATTCAGCTGGAACAGGGGAAGGGGAGGGGGTGGGGATGACACTGATTCCAAATGAGCAATTAGGGTGTAATGGAATGTGGCCTCTTTGGCCCCGGACAGGAGATCCATTGCTCAGCCTTATCTCTATCTATCTATCTACCTGCATTACGGGCATAGTGCGAAAAGAACGTCGTTGCCCATGCTCTCTGCGTGTCCCTGGGGCGCAGTGCAGCGCAGGTGCAAGCGGCGGGAAGATTCTGCATCGGCGCCGAGCTGTCCGCGGCGTCATCCGGCAGATGAAAGTGTCGGGGAGATCTGTGTGCGGGCAACACGGAGGAAAGGTTTAGCATATTGTTTGTTCAGCATATTGTGTGTTCTTAGATGTCGGTAATGCACTCAGAACGGCACGTCTGCTCTTATCCCAGCTATTATGCAGGCAACCTAGCAATTATGAAACTCGTTCCTATTAACCTCACAACTACGAACGCGTGAACCCGGCTCTATTCTTATCTTTATGTACCACAGTGATATATTGCTGTCTCTCTCAACAAATGTACTCTTTGTCAGTCACTTTGAATCAAAGTGTCTACCAAATGCCACATTAGCCAAAATGCAAGATGCAAATGTAGGTAAACATGGCTCCTTTGCATATACATACATTGAACTGAAACATACATTTAACTCAAACCCCTAGAAAAGCAGCAAAGTTCCCCTTTAAGTGATGTTAGGACGGATCCATGTTCACTTTAAGGGTTGGCTTAGAAATGGTTGTGTATTATGTGGAGGTGTTCAGGTTAAAAAAGAAAGGTTTTAAACGTGGTGCAGTTACTATTAGCAGGATCAACATTTTGGACACATCGTGTAAACATTGGCTAGGCACATACAGTGAGTTGTGCCCACGGACTACACATCTAAAGAGTTACGAAAGTTAAGTTCATAACTTTAGAATCTCTTTCAGTATTTTGGTGTAGTCACTCTACGGGGCACAGATTCAGTGGCCCGTGAGGCCTACTTATCTTCATGTAAATAGCTGTTATGAGCTATGAATCAAGTAAATAAACATGACTTGACCCGCTGCCACGCTACCATCTGTACCCCCCCCCCCCCCCCCCCTCCCTGCCCTTTCCCCTCCCCTCCCCCCCCCCTCCCTGCCCTTTCCCCTCCCCTCCCCTCCCTCCCCCAACCAATATGGAACACCTTGAACTTAAATGTCAGATACTACAATGTGGTCCGAGCTTACTTCAGATGGATGACTTAGAGGGATAAAGTCCTCTCCGTTTAAAGTATAAATGTTGTATAAGCGTAGTAGTACAACCGTGCCCAATCAAAAGGCTGGCTAATGCAACATAAGTCACTGGAAGACACGTCTCGACAGCAGATATATGATCGTGGGCAGGATTTACCAAGCATCTTCAGTGAAAAACAATGGCTGAAACAAATTCAGCGAGACAAATGCCCTAAATGTGAATGTAATGTAAATTGGTGTGCACAATTTGTTATTGGGAAACATTGACATTGTAGGCACAGAGACTGTTCTGATGTTAACAAAACAAACGTATATAATTTGTGATGATATTATTGTTCTTATTATTATTGATTAGGATGTATTATACGTCTGGTTTGGGGTAATTTAGTGTTACATGATGTGCCGGCCAGTCAAATGTGCCTCATACTATAAGTATGTACAGACTTCCCACAGAAATAGTTTCACCCTCTGCTTTGTCAACTCTGAGGCATCTCTCTTGTGTCAGTTGCCTTTGTTTGGGCCGTCGGATTAGAAAGGTTTTGAACAAAGGTTTTGAAAACCAATGCTCTGCACTGTGCTTGCAATAAATTGCACATGAACATACGTACACATATCCTCACATGAAAATAAAGAGTTAAAAAGAGTTCAAAAGAGTTAAAAACAAATTATAATGGTGAGAGGTGTGCATTACATCAGGAATGTGCCGTTGTTTGAAAATAATATGTACGACAAAGTACACTTTGAAACACACACATTATAGAAACTATAGATTAGTGACCGTAAGTGTAAAAAGTGTGAATTTTGGGTCGTGTTTATAACTGCGTCTAGCTTGTCATAACTCGCAAAAGCATATTAGTCTGGAACCTCTCAGTTCATTTTCAATTTCCAAGGACCGTCATCAATGGCCGCAGAACAGAATGCCTCTCGATTGGATAAGCCTCCAACCAATCAGAGCAAGGGAACATGTGGCGTCGTGTGTAGGTCAATGAAGTGCATTTGTTTGTTCTTCTTTTATCGGAAAATGCGGCCCAGTTTTTTTTGTATACTCTCTCGACAGTGTATTTAACTCATTCAGCTGTATACACCCTCACATGTCACACGTCTGATCATTCAAAACAAACCTCTCTGTCTCTGCAGGCCCGCCGTCGGCCGCCCGTAACCTGATGTACAACCTCAACGACACCTGCCTGACGCTGGAGTGGTCCCCGCCCAGCGACCCGGGGGGCCGGCGGACCTCACCTACAACGTGCTCTGCAAGCGCTGCGGCTCCGCGGCGGCGGCGGCGGCGAGCGGAGAGCGGTGCCGCCAATGCGAGGAGGACCTGCGCTTTTTGCCGCGACCCGTGGGCCTGGTCCACGGCGCCGTGGCCGTCATGGATTTCTCCATTCATGCCAACTACACGTTTGAGGTGGAGTCGTTCAACGGCGTGTCGCAGATGAGCACGTTCCCGCCGCCGGTCGCCAGCATCACCGTCAGCACAGAGCAGCGCGGTAAGCGGCTGCCGTTTTTTTTCCACGTTTTCCATTGACAGTTGAAGTTTTAATTTTCTTTTGTCATGGTCAATGAATTGCGATGCAGAAAAGAATATGAATTGAATATGAAGCTTCATTTCATCACTATTATACTATGTTTGAAATTATTCAAGAATGGTGAAAGGAATATGCCATGAAGGGAGTTGCTCAGTCCTGATCGCCCACACCTGAAGAAAATCAAAAAAGTTTGTTAATACTCTCTAATATCTTGTAGCTTCAATGCCCTGCTCTAAATAATTCATAAAAGTCAGGGGGTTTTTTTCCTCGCACAACGTCCTCTATTCTCCCCAGGGGCTACAATCTGGTGTGTAAAAACTGTTAAAGCTTTTAATTTTTTACTTTGCATATAAACTCTCTTCATTTATCATTCTTCCTCTTTGTTATGCTCTTATGCTTCGGGGAACCAGCCCTTAAAAGCAAATGTACTGTTAGACATACACACCTCTGTGTTATAATGAGGTGGACAACTCCAGTAAACGGCAGTAGCTGGAATTAGCATACCTGTGGTTGTGGCTGGCTACTGTGGCTGGCTGCTGTGGCTGGCTAGTGTGTGGCTGGCTATGTGGTTGCAACTGTGGCTGGCTATACTGTGGCTGGCTATACTGTGGCTGGCATTACTGTGGCTGGCTACTGTGGCTGGCTACACTGTGGCTGGCTATACTGTGGCTGGCTACACTGTGGCTGGCATTACTGTGGCTGGCTACTGTGGCTGGCTTACACTGTGGCTGGCTATACTGTGCTGGCTACACTGTGGCTGGCTATTACTGTGGCTGGCTATACTGTGGCTGGGCAGGAATCGACAACAGTGTTTGTTTTGTTTGTTTGTTTATCATCGCTGGTTGGAACCCTGGCTCTCCGTCTTATTAACGGACACTTGTATTAGCAGGTTGAGACATTTATACGTTGTTGCTGGGAGTGTAAATCTCCTTTGTATCGTGTTGTTTCTTGAACCGATGACTTAAGTAAAAGTGATTTGCCTTTTATTGCAAAGCACCACCTTGACTCTTTGGGAAATGTACATTTTTCGGTGGTTCTGAATTTGTCATCAATATAAAATCAATATATTATTTCTATCATATCCTGCCCCTTCCAAGTCACACACACACACACACACACACACACACACAGACGTATCCAGCCACCGAAACAGCATGCCTTGTTTATTTAGAAATCTGAAAATTGAAAAAGTTATGTGACACATAGAACATAACGGAGCATTTAATCATATTGACGAGCCATAGTTAAAAGCCCCTCCACCCCCCCCAGTACTTTATACAATCTGTGTCTCTCCTACACCGATCATAAATGATGTGCATATGCATATGATCACTCTTTTTGTCCAACCTTCCGTTTACAGAAATGCCTGTAGTGCCAATATTTCGTTATTCCCTATCACTCATCTTTACAATACCCAGTGAACTGGGCACACCGAGATTTAGAAGGCATGAGGATTAACAGCAGGAGTGGGCGGGAGCGGGTGGGAGGGGGAGGCGGTCTTGGCTGTGAGTTTAACCCCTCCCATAAATTAGGAAGGCGCCAGATTAAGCTGGCTCTCCACAACGGAAACACACCCGTACTTATACGTTGTGCTTCGGCCTCAAACACACGGGTCTGCCAAGATATGAATCAAATCGTTTGCTGTGTCATTATGAATTTATCCTAAATAAACGTGGCACAAATGACTATGATATAACCGGCAATTCTTCTTTTATTACGATCGATATATGCCTTGAAAAAGAAATATTCCAAAGGAATATCATAACATTTCATATTTTTCTATATCCCTGACATTTCCTGTTATACAAATTTGGCTTTCCACTAACATTGTACCGGTGGACATGGTACATGGTTCGGAAAATTTAATATAGGGATGGAGGGTAGTGACTTTCCCAGTCGGCGCTGTAGGGCTGTGCAATTTTGGACTAAATCAATTATCAATATCTTCAGCCACATACCTGGATTTTCGATATTGAGACAATACGATCAGGATGACTATAGGCGCTTTCACATAATATTTACACAATGAGATTTTTAATTAATGTGAATATCATGACGATATGAGTTAGGGCAAATAATAAAACGGCTCGAACAGCCTGGTAAGTTTAGAAAAAATGGCAGCCTTGAAATGTGAAATTGAAACCATCGTTACGACACCCAAAAAACAAAGTCGATATCTATCTATCTGTACTGTCGTCTCAGGATATGGACATAATTTGCATATATTGCCCGCTCTAACCACACACCAGTAGCACGGAAGAGACCAACTGGCCTGTAGAGCGTCTCAGGTAGCTGAGTCTCTGCGGCGCCCCCGGTGTCAGCGGGGGGGGGGATTTAGGGCGGATCCGCTGGCCATCCGTCCACGGATCCATTCTCCATTATGGGCTGAAAGCGGAGAGGCACAGGGTGTGGGGGGGCGTGTGAATATATCGCACTACAACGCCTTCTTATGTTCTCCCGTTGACTGAGAGTGATGTGGGCGTGTGTGTGTGTGTGTGTCCGTGTGCCTGTGTGTGGTTGTGTGTGTGTGTGTGTGTGTGTGTGTGTGTGTGGTCGTGTGTGTGTTGTGTGTGTGTGTGTGTGTGTGTGTGTGTGTGTGTGTGTGTGTGTGTGTGTGTGTGTGTGTGTGTGTGTGTGTGTGTGTGTGTGTGTGTGGTGTCGAGTGTAAATGTGTGAATGTGTTTATAGCCACAGGCGGTAGCAGGGTGTAGGACAGCGCACTGGCCTTGCCTGGAGAGCAGTCGTAAATAAAGACTCCAGGTCCACTGGCTTATTAACAGCTGATTTATGTACACACTCCATGCGGAAGACGCGCCCTTGGCTCCCACAGCTAAAGTTCACCGGCAACACCCTCTGCGTGTGTGTGTGTGTGTGTGTGTGTGTGTGTGTGTGTGTGTGCGTGCGTGCGTTTGTGTGTGTGTGCGTGCGAGTGTGCGTGCACTGTTTTTGCGAACCAAGCCTACTTGTATACCACTGGCATGTGATGTGCCATTGGTGTACAATAGTCTGTGTGTAACGGTCCCCAATAGCAGAACAAAGAACAAATGGCGTCTCTACAACACTCTGTGGCTCACGTTTGCTGCAAATGCAGCCACTTGCTGCCTTTAGCATTGTTTATTGCTAGAGCGACAACTGCACACACATTAGACACAGTACTCAATTAGTCTGACGCATTGCGTTGTAGCAGCTTGTCCCTTATCTTATCCACATATTGTCTTGGGCCGCGGTGTGCATATATACCGTGTATGCATCATTATATCACCACAGAGGCAGTAATACGTCCATGTTGCAAACAATAGGTAGAGTGGGGAAATTGATACTGTTTATGTTGTACCTCAGCTACGTGTCTTTAGGAGCGCTAAGCACAGGAGAGTAAAGCGCACACACACTTTTTGCCTCGGCCACCAATTCATCAGCGCGACTCAATGCATTTCCAACGGTAGAAGGCACCGGAAGGCAAAGGTGGGAGGAGCCGAGGACGGCGAGGAGAAGCAGGTCGAGGGGGAACGAAGGAAGCGACCGGGGGGGGGGGGGGGGGGGGGGGTTGCTGTGGGAAATGTTTGGTTCAATCCTCAGGCGTAAGCCAATAGCAAGGAGAAAATATATGAATGCATGAAGGTCAAAGTCAAAGTGTTTTATTTAAAGGTGGATCTTGACGTCCGATCAATTGTGTTTTATATGGCTAAAATAATGTTTAGGCATTTAGGGAAATTTGCAGATGCTTTTATTCAAAGTGACTTACAATAAGTACATTTGCCAAAGGAGTAAGACAACAATATATATCGCAGATGGTACATAACGATTTGATTGGAACAAGTTTAGTGACAAACATGCTGGTAAATTGTTCCATGGGGGCATTTCAAATAGTAAAGGGATTATAATCACAGCAATGTGAGCGTGTGCAGAGCGACCCGCCCCCGGCTATCCCACCTCATCGTGGAACCTTACACCGACGTGCGCCCGTCCTGTTATAATCACAGCAATGTGAGCGTGTGCAGAGCGTGGAAAGGGGATTAACGGGAATGGACTGTCTGTTGGCTGTTATTTATATCGATGCGATGGACGAGTGATCTAAACTCCCCCTGAATTGTTATGATTATCAGTTGCAGTCAATCAGCAGGACACCGCATACACCATTACAAAATACATTGTATTTCTTTCGTCTATATTAGCATTAATCACACGCAATGTTGACGTGAAAGTAAAGTCACAACAAGTAAATATAATCAGGAAGCCACACACACGTGTGTGTGTGTGTGTGTGTGTGTGTGTGTGTGTGTGTGTGGTGTGTGTGTGTGTGTGTGTGTGTGTGTGTGTGTGGTGTGTGTGTGTGTGTGTGTGTTGTGTGTGTGTGTGTGTGTGTGTGTGTGTGTGTGTGTGTGTTCACCTTGAGAGTACAGCTAGGAGAGGAGAGATGAACAGGTGCGGTAAACAATGGATGGGGGCTGAGAGGAAGGGTGGAGCTAGCGAGGGAGGGAAGCCTCCACCTTGGCTGTACAGAGGCACCGCCAGGACCCTCTCCTCCTCACACAACTCGCCTGCACAGGAGACATTCAGCACACAACTGTTTTCTAATGACTCGACTTTACTTCCGGCAAGACCCGCATAATCTTACGCAACTATGCTCATTGCACACACGCGCAAACACACGCGCGCGCACACACACACACACACACACACACACACACCGCTTGCATGAACACATGCACGCGCACACACACACACACACGCACGCACACACGCCAAACACCATTCTTTACTTTTCCCTTCCTGTCACTCGCGACTCTTCCCTTCAGCATCGTTGGCTTTCATTCACCGTGTCCCAGTGTGACTCCCACCTTCACACTCAGACATGTTTGAATTTGCATGTATTAGCTGCTTGTGTAGCCATTTGAGTGTAAGCGATGCTCTGGCATGTCGACACTTTACCAGACAAACCAAGGTCTTAACGTCTGCTCTATAAACAGGGACAGGGCAACGTGGGGTATGAGAGAGAGAAGGCATGGAAATCAAGGGCCAGGAGCCTCTGCTCTTCACAATTAATTGCTTGCAGGGAAAGTGAGGCGGGGGGTAAATGATGAGTATTGATTGTGGCCAGGGAGTTTGGGGCCCGGTTTCACAGGCTTCTCCTCCACACCGTTGCCCCGTCAACGTCCCTAACAAGTAGGGACAAGAAGGATCAGCGGCAGTCCACAGCCCAATTAAAGATATGTAGACAGGCCTGTTAGCAGCGCCGCTACAGGGGTTCTTTCGTTACGTTCTTTCCTTATTTATGAATTCATTCCCATAGTTATTTATTTCATCCTTTATCTATTTTGCTCTTTCTGTCTTTATTTTCTTTCTTTCTTAGTTTCTTAAATTCTCTGTTTTCCTGTATATCGGTCTTTGTATATTTTGTTATATATTTCTTTCCTTCTGTCTGTCTTTTCCTTCCTGCTTCATTTCCTTCCATTTTCCTGTCCGTGTTTCTTTCCGACTCGTGCCATACTTAGTTCCCCGAGGCAAAGTCTCGTCAAAGTGTCTGGGCGCTAACAGCTAACTCTTTACCCTTTTCCCAACAAGCTGCCCACGCATTGTTGACACGACTTCTGTGAGTGAAGGGATTTAATGTGATCGGAAAGTGTAAAGTGCTTAGCGGGCACCGAGCTTCAAAATGCGCAATCTAAATTGGATAGCTCACTGTCATCATTTCTGCTGGGACTTCCTTGGCACATATATATATGTATCTCTATTTAAAGCAATGATTTCTCAATTATGTTCTTTTACTGTGAGTGAGTTTCTTGTCATCTTTTACCTTGATGGGGTCAAATTGAAAGTAAGATTTGATTAACGAAATATAAATCATATCCTCTCAAGGGCTCAGCATCAAGATCAGTGGTGTTGAATCAAGTAGTGCGGTTGTATTTTATCTTATATTATCTTATCACAAAGTATTAACATAGCTTGTTCGTCGACAATGACCGTTTCCGGACCCAGAACCAAAGACACAAAGTCAGGACACTTTAGATTCTTTAATGAACTCAAGAGTCTTTGATGAACACGAAACAGTTCAAAGAACAAAAAAGGGGAAGACATCAATAAACAATCGACAAGCAGGCAGAGATAATGAGATGAGGAGCAACAACTTCAGAAGACGGCAACATACAATCTGACAAGGTGATCGCAATAAATGTAATTAAATAATTCAGGTGGATGCAATTCGGGGGAAACAAGACTCATGCCAGGATCACTATGTCAAATTATGGAGACATTGGCACGCAACACGTTTGACTGCAACACAGTCCGTCTTCATGACTCGGCGTCAAGTTCGCCTTGGGATCGGGCACGGCGGGTCAATATTGAATTCATCAGTGTCAGTGTACACGCCGTCGTCGCCGCCATATTGTACCGACTGTGATATTTTGAAAGACATTTGGAGCGGACGGACATCCATCCATCCATCAATTGATCAGATCAGATAGTTGCACATAAAAACATTATTCGGTCGTGACGCTGATTGTCCGCGACGGCAAATTCACGCTGGAATCAGGAATTTGTGTAGACTGATCCGTCTCATACGAGGGAGAAAGGTGGGACATCTCAGTGATCAGTGTACACGCCGTCGTCGCCGCCATATTGTACCGACTGTGATATTTTGAAAGACATTTGGAGCGGACGGACATCCATCCATCCATCAATTGATCAGATTGCAATGTAGACAATAGTTGCACATAAAAACATTAACAGAAGGCAACGGCAAAAACTATCCACCACAACCAAGTAAAATAAAAAACCAATGGGCCCGAGATTCAGCCCAATGTGCACCAAGGCGTCTCTAGAGGCTCGACCATCAACGTGAACTGTTCCATTGACAAAAAACGACAAAAAACGTGTGTTGGTTATTTTACCAATGGTACCAAAAGACTATAAATAATGTGTTCCTTCGCTGTAAGACCACCACTGATGTATGAACACACAACACCCAACACAGTTTCTAGTGTGGGCCACCATTGCCTCAGTAATAAGAGAAATGCTCCTCTGGGGTTTTCAGTGCGCAGAAGCCCAGTGGCCTGCAAGCTTGCTGCCTCTTGATAATCCCCTGTCCTCCGAGAGCCCTCTGTGTTTGCTCTCAGCCTACTGGCTGATTGGGGTTGCATTTCTTCTGTCCCTGTAAAGCCCCATGTCCATGACTGCAAAAGAGGGCTGGAATAGAGCCACACAGTGTCACTGTTGTACTGCAATGTATTCCTTCTGGGACGAGCGTCAGATCTGAAGAGAGAGAGAGAGAGATTCTATTGTCCAGACGGTGAGCTTGGCAACAACGGAACGCCTGAATCCCAAAGGCCTCCAGACTCCGCCCTGCTGACAGCTGCTTGCCTTCCACAACACTAGGCTCCCTCTGACATGCTGCACACACACGTGCCACACACACACACACACACACACACACACACACACACACACACACACACACACACACACACACACACGCTACACACACATCTCTCTCTCTCTCTCTCTCTTCTCTCTCTCTCTCTCTCTCTCTCTCTCTCTTTCTCACCGACCTCACTCACTCACTCACACTCACACACATTTGCACACACATGGGTCACACACACGTGCACACACACACACACACACACACACACACACACACACACACACACACATATCTCTCTCTCTCTCTCTCTCTCTCTCTCTCTCTCTCTCTCTCTCTCTCTCTCCTCCTCTCCTCTCTCCCCTCTCTCTCTCTCTCTCTCTCTCTCTCTCTCTCTCTTTCTCACAGACCTCACTCACTCACTCACACTCACACACATTTGCACACACATGGGTACACACATATGTGTGCACAGACACACACACACACACACACACACACACACATTTGCTCCAGGACTATACTATATTGTACGCCATACATACTGTACTCTCATCCAATTAGATGTAATGTAACCATAAAAAGTCAAGACATCGGTGTCCCGCGTTTACAAGGCTACATACTGTGTGGGGAGTAAGATCCCTAAAATAGGAATACATAGGAATGAGGGATAGACAGGTCTTATTCAGCTGGAACAGGGGAAGGGGAGGGGGTGGGGATGACACTGATTCCAAATGAGCAATTAGGGTGTAATGGAATGTGGCCTCTTTGGCCCCGGACAGGAGATCCATTGCTCAGCCTTATCTCTATCTATCTATCTACCTGCATTACGGGCATAGTGCGAAAAGAACGTCGTTGCCCATGCTCTCTGCGTGTCCCTGGGGCGCAGTGCAGCGCAGGTGCAAGCGGCGGGAAGATTCTGCATCGGCGCCGAGCTGTCCGCGGCGTCATCCGGCAGATGAAAGTGTCGGGGAGATCTGTGTGCGGGCAACACGGAGGAAAGGTTTAGCATATTGTTTGTTCAGCATATTGTGTGTTCTTAGATGTCGGTAATGCACTCAGAATGGCACGCCTGCTCTTATGTCGGCTATTATGCAGGCAACCTAGCAATTATGAAACTCGTTCCATTAACCTCGCAACTACAAACGCGTGAACCCGGCTCTATTCTTATCTTTATGTACCACAGTGATATATTGCTGCCTCTCTCAACAAATGTACTCTTTGTAAGTCACTTTGAATCAAAGTGTCTACCAAATGCCACATTAGCCAAAATGCAAATGCAAATGTGGGTAAACATGGTTCCTTTGCATATACATACATTGAACTGAAACATACATTTAACTCAAACCCCTTGAAAAGCAGCAAAGTTCCCCTTTAAGTGATGTTAGGACGGATCCATGTTCACTTTAAGGGTTGGCTTAGAAATGGTTGTGTATTATGTGGAGGTGTTCAGGTTAAAAAAGAAAGGTTTTAAACGTGGCGCGGTTACTGTTAGCAGGATCAACATTTTGGACACATCGTATAAAACATTGGCTAGGCACATACAGTGAGTTGTGCCCACGGACTACACATCTAAAGAGTTATGAAAGTTAAGTTCATAACTTAGAATCTCTTTCAGTATTTTGGTGTAGTCACTCTACGGGGCAGAGATTCAGTGAGCCGTGAGGCCTACTTATCTTCATGTAAATAGCTGTTATGAGCTATGAATCAAGTAAATAAACATGACTTGACCCGCTGCCACGCTACCATCCCCCAACCAATATGGAACACCTTGAACTTAAATGTCAGATACTACAATGTGGTCCGAGCTTACTTCAGATGGATGACTTAGAGGGATAAAGTCCTCTCCGTTTAAAGTATAAATGTTGTATAAGCGTAGTAGTACAACCGTGCCCAATCGAAGGCTGGCTAATGCAACATAAGTCACTGGAAGACACGTCTTGACAGCAAATATATGATCGTGGGCAGGATTTACCAAGCATCTTCAGTGAAAACAATGGGTGAAACAAATTCAGCGAGACAAATGCCCTGAATGTAAATGTAATGTAAATTGGTGTGCACGATTGTTATTGGGAAACATTTACATTGTAGGCACAGAGACTGTTCTGATGTTAACAAAACAAACGTATATAATTTGTGATGATATTATTGTTCTTATTATTATTAGGATACATTTTTCCACAATACTGCATGTATTATACGTCTGGTTTGGGGTAATTTTAGTGTTACATGATGTGCCGGCCAGTCAAATCTGCCTCATACTATAAGTATGTACAGACTTCCCACAGAAATAGTTTCACCCTCTGTTTTGTCAACTCTGAGGCATCTCTCTTGTGTCAGTTGCCTTTGTTTGGGCCGTCGGATTAGAAAGGTTTGGAAACCCAATGCTCTGCACTGTGCTTGCAATAAATTGCACATGAACATATATACACATATCCTCACATGAAAATAAAGAGTTAAAAACAGTTAAAAACATGGTGAGAGGTGTGCATTACGTCAGGAATGTGCCGTTGTTTGAAAATAATATGTACGACAAAGGACACTTTCAAACACACACATTATAGAAACTATAGATTAGTGACCGTGAGTGTAAAAAGTGTGAATTTTGAGTCGTGTTTATAACTGCGTCTAGCTTGTCATAACTCGCAAAAGCATATTAGTCTGGAACCTCTCAGTTCATTTTCAATTTCCAAGGGCCGTCATCAATGGCCGCAGAACAGAATGCCTCTCGATTGGATAAGCCTCCAACCAATCAGAGCAAGGGAACATGTGGCGTCGTGTGTAGGTCAATGAAGTGCATTTGTTTGTTCTTCTTTTATCGGAAAACGCGGCCCAGTTTTTTTTGTATACTGTGTCTCGACAGCTGTATACACCCTCACATGTCACACGTCTGATCATTCAAAACAACGTCTCTGTCTCTGCAGGCCCGCCGTCGGCCGCCCGTAACCTGATGTACAACCTCAACGACACCTGCCTGACGCTGGAGTGGTCCCCGCCCAGCGACCCGGGGGGCCGGCGGGACCTCACCTACAACGTGCTCTGCAAGCGCTGCGGCTCCGCGGCGGCGGCGGCGGCGAGCGGAGAGCGGTGCCGCCAATGCGAGGAGGACCTGCGCTTCCTGCCGCGACCCGTGGGCCTGGTCCACGGCGCCGTGGCCGTCATGGATTTCTCCATTCATGCCAACTACACGTTTGAGGTGGAGTCGTTCAACGGCGTGTCGCAGATGAGCACGTTCCCGCCGCCGGTCGCCAGCATCACCGTCAGCACAGAGCAGCGCGGTAAGCGGCTGCCGTTTTTTTTCCACGTTTTCCATTGAATTTTTCCAGTTTGAATTTTCTTTTGTCATGGTCAATGAATTGCGATGCAGAAAAGCTCTCATTTTCTTTATTGAATATGAAGCTTCATTTCATCACTATTATACTATGTTTGAAATTATTCAAGAATGGTGAAAGGAACATGCCATGAAGGGAGTTGCTCAGTCCTGATCGCCCACACCTGAAGAAAATCAAAAAAGTTTGTTAATATTCTCTAATATCTTGTAGCTTCAATGCCCTGCTCTAAATAATTCATAAAGTCAGGGTTTTTTTTTCCTCGCACAACGTCCTCTATTTCTCCCCAGGGGCTACAATCTGGTGTGTAAAAACTGTTAAAGCTTTTAATTTTTTACTTTGCATATAAACTCTCTTCATTTATCATTCTTCCTCTTTGTTATGCTCTTATGCTTCGGGGAACCAGCCCTTAAAAGCAAATGTACTGTTAGACATACACACCTCTGTGTTATATGAGGTGGACAACTCCAGTAAACGGCAGTAGCTGGAATTAGCATACCTGTGGTTGTGGCTGGCTACTGTGGCTGGCTGCTGTGGCTGGCTAGTGTGTGGCTGGCTATGTGGTTGGCAACTGTGGCTGGCTATAATGTGGCTGGCTACACTGTGGCTGGCTATACTGTGGCTGGCTACACTGTGGCTGGCATTACTGTGGCTGGCTACTGTGGCTGGCTATACTGTGACTGGCTATACTGTGGCTGGCTACACTGTGGCTGGCTATACTGTGGCTGGCTATAATGTGGCTGGCTACACTGTGGCTGGCTACACTGTGGCTGGCTATACTGTGACTGGCTATACTGTGGCTGGGCAGGAATCGACAACAATGTTTGTTTGTTTGTTTGTTTATCATCGCTGGTTGGAACCCTGGCTCTCCGTCTTATTAACGGGACACTTGTATTAGCAGGTTGAGACATTTATACGTTGTTGCTGGGAGTGTAAATCTCCTTTGTATCGTGTTGTTTCTTGAACTGATGACTTAAGTAAAAGTGATTTGCCTTTTATTGCAAAGCACCACCTTGACTCTTTGGGAAATGTACATTTTCGGTGGTTCTGAATTTGTCATCAATATAAAATCTACAATTATTTGCTTACATGTATTAATATGTATGTATGCATATGTATGTATGTGTACTCTCGTTCTCACATATGTTATACATTATTTCTATCATATCCTGCCCCTTCCAAGTCACACACACACACACACACACAGACGCATCCATCCACCGAAACAGCATGCCTTGTTTATTTAGAAATCTGAAAATTGAGAAAAGTTATGTGACACATAGAACATAACGGAGCATTTAATCATATTGACGAGCCATAGTTAAAAGCCCCCCCCCCCAGTACTTTATACAATCTGTGTCTCTCCTACACCGATCATAAATGATGTGCATATGCATATGATCACTCTTTTTGTCCAACCTTCCGTTTACAGAAATGCCTGTAGTGCCAATATTTTGTTATTCCCTATCACTCATCTTTACAATACCCAGTGAACTGGGCACACCGAGATTTAGAAGGCATGAGGATTAACAGCAGGAGTGGGCGGGAGCGGGTGGGAGGGGGAGGCGGTCTTGGCTGTGAGTTAACCCCTCCCATAAATTAGGAAGGCACCAGATTAAGCTGGCTCTCCACAACGGAAACACACCCGTACTTATACACTGTGCTTCGGTCTCAAACACACGGGTCTGCCAAGATATGAATCAAATCGTTTGCTGTGTCATTGTGAATTTATCCTAAATAAACGTGACACAAATGACTACGATATAACCGCAATGTACGGTTCTGAGAACAACAGAACTGTTCTTCTTTTATTACGATCGATATATGCCTTGAAAAAGAAATATCTCCAAAAGGAATATCATAACATTTTCATATTTTCTATATCCCTTGACATTTCCTGTTATACAAATTAGCTTTCCACTAACATTGTACCGGTGGACATGGTACATGGTTCGGAAAATTTAATATAGGGATGGAGGGTAGTGACTTTCCCAGTCGGCGCTGTAGGGCTGTGCAATTTTGGACTAAATCAATTATCAATATCTTCAGCCACATACCTGGATTTTGATATTGAGACAATACGATCAGGATGACTATAGGCGCGTTCACATAATATTTACACAATGAAATTTTTAATTAATGTGAATATCATGACGATATGAGTTAGGGCAAATAATAAAACGGCTCGAACAGCCTGGTAAGTTTAGAAAAAATGGCAGCCGTTAAAATGTGAAATTGAAACCATCGTTACGACACCCAAAAACAAAGTCGATATCTATCTATCTGTACTGTCGTCTCAGGATATGGATATAATTTGCATATATTGCCCCGCTCTAACCACACACCAGTAGCACGGAAGAGACCCAACTGGCCTGTAGAGCGTCTCAGGTAGCTGAGTCTCTGCGGCGCCCCCGGTGTCAGCGGGGGGGGGGATTTAGGGCGGATCCGCTGGCCATCCGTCCACGGATCCATTCTCCATTATGGGCTGAAAGCGGAGAGGCACAGGGTGTGGGGGGGGCGTGTGAATATATCGCACTACAACGCCTTCTTATGTCTCCCGTTGACTGAGAGTGATGTGGGCGTGTGTGTGTGTGTGTCCCGCGGTGGCCTGTCGGTGGAAGATTTAGTGTGTGTGTGTGTGTGTGTATGTGTGTGTGTGTGTGTGTGTGTGTGTGTGTGTGTGTGTTTATCTGTGTGTGTGTGTGTGTGTGTGTGTGTGTGTGTTTATATCAGCGTTTGCGTGCGCGTGTACATGTACATGCGTGTGTACAAGCGAGTGTAAATGGTGAATGTGTTTATAGCCACAGGCGGTAGCAGGGTGTAGGACAGCGCACTGGCCTTGCCTGGAGAGCAGTCGTAAATAAAGACTCCAGGTCCACTGGCTTATTAACAGCTGATTTATGTACACACTCCATGCGGAAGACGCGCCCTTGGCTCCCACAGCTAAAGTTCACCGGCAACATCCCTCTGTGTGTGTGTGTGTGTGCGTGTGTGTGTGTGTGTGTGTGTGTGTGTGTGTGTGTGTGTGTGTTTGTGTGTGTGTGCGTGCGAGTGTGCGTGCACTGTTTTTGCGAACCAAGCCTACTTGTATACCACTGGCATGTGATGTGCCATTGGTGTACAATAGTCTGTGTGTAACGGTCCCCAATAGCAGAACAAAGAACAAATGGCGTCTCTACAACACTCTGTGGCTCACGTTTGCTGCAAATGCAGCCACTTGCTGCCTTTAGCATTGTTTATTGCTAGAGCGACAACTGCACACACATTAGACACAGTACTCAATTAGTCTGACGCATTGCGTTGTAGCAGCTTGTCCCTTATCTTATCCACATATTGTCTTGGGCCGCGGTGTGCATATATACCGTGTATGCATCATTATATCACCACAGAGGCAGTAATACGTCCATGTTGCAAACAATAGGTAGAGTGGGGAAATTGATACTGTTTATGTTGTACCTCAGCTACGTGTCTTTAGGAGCGCTAAGCACAGGAGAGTAAAGCGCACACACACTTTTTGCCTCGGCCACCAATTCATCAGCGCGACTCAATGCATTTCCAACGGTAGAAGGCACCGGAAGGCAAAGGTGGGAGGAGCCGAGGACGGCGAGGAGAAGCAGGTCGAGGGGGAACGAAGGAAGCGACCGGGGGGAGGGGAGGGGAGGGGGGGGTGGGTTGCTGTGGGAAATGTTTGGTTCAATCCTCAGGCGTAAGCCAATAGCAAGGAGAAAATATATGAATGCATGAAGGTCAAAGTCAAAGTGTTTTATTTAAAGGTGGATCTTGACGTCCGATCAATTGTGTTTTATATGGCTAAAATAATGTTTAGGCATTTAGGGAAATTTGCAGATGCTTTTATTCAAAGTGACTTACAATAAGTACATTTGCCAAAGGAGTAAGACAACAATATATATCGCAGATGGTACATAACGATTTGATTGGAACAAGTTTAGTGACAAACATGCTGGTAAATTGTTCCATGGGGGCATTTCAAATAGTAAAGGGATTATAATCACAGCAATGTGAGCGTGTGCAGAGCGTGGAAAGGGGATTAACGGGAATGGACTGTCTGTTGGCTGTTATTTATATCGATGCGATGGACGAGTGATCTAAACTCCCCCTGAATTGTTATGATTATCAGTTGCAGTCAATCAGCAGGACACCGCATACACCATTACAAAATACATTGTATTTCTTTCGTCTATATTAGCATTAATCACACGCAATGTTGACGTGAAAGTAAAGTCACAACAAGTAAATATAATCAGGAAGCCACACACACGTGTGTGTGTGTGTGTGTGTGTGTGTGTGTGTGTGTGTGTGTGTGTGTGTGTGTGTGTGTGTGTGTGTTCACCTGAGAGTACAGCTAGGAGAGGAGAGATGAAACAGGGCGCGGTAAACAATGGATGGGGGCTGAGAGGAAGGGTGGAGCTAGCGAGGGGAGGGAAGCCTCCACCTTGGCTGTACAGAGGCACCGCCAGGACCCTCTCCTCCTCACACAACTCGCCTGCACAGGAGACTTCAGCACACAACTGTTTTCTAATGACTCGACTTTACTTCCGGCAAGACCCGCATAATCTTACGCAACTATGCTCATTGCACACACGCGCAAACACACGCGCGCGCACACACACACACACGTGCACACACACACACACACGCACACACACTTACAGGCAGACCGCTTGCATGAACACATGCACGCGCACACACACACACGACACGCACGCACCACACGCCAAACACCATTCTTTACTTTTCCCTTCCTGTCACTCGCGACTCTTCCTTCAGCATCGTTGGCTTTCATTCACCGGTCCCAGTGTTGACTCCCACCTTCACACTCAGACATGTTTGAATTTGCATGTATTAGCTGCTTGTGTAGCCATTTGAGTGTAAGCGATGCTCTGGCATGTCGACACTTTACCAGACAAACCAGGTCTTAACGTCTGCTCTATAAAACAGGGACAGGGCAACGTGGGGTATGAGAGAGAGAAGGCATGGAAATCAAGGGCCAGGAGCCTCTGCTCTTCACAATTAATTGCTTGCAGGGAAAGTGAGGCGGGGGGTAAACGATGAGTATTGATTGTGGCCAGGGAGTTTGGGGCCCGGTTTCACAGGCTTCTCCTCCACACCGTTGCCCCGTCAACGTCCCTAACAAGTAGGGACAAGAAGGATCAGCGGCAGTCCACAGCCCAATTAAAGATATGTAGACAGGCCTGTTAGCAGCGCCGCTACAGGGGTTCTTTCGTTACGTTCTTTCCTTATTTATGAATTCATTCCCATAGTTATTTATTTCATCCTTTATCTATTTGCTCTTTCTGTCTTTATTTTCTTTCTTTTCTTAGTTCTTAAATTCTCTGTTTTCCTGTATATCGGTCTTTGTATATTTTTGTTATATCTTCTTTCTTTCCTTCTGTCTGTCTTTTCCTTCCTGCTTCATTTCCTTCCATTTTCCTGTCCGTGTTTCTTTCCGTCCGGTGCCATACTTAGTTCCCCGAGGCAAAGTCTCGTCAAAGTGTCTGGGCGCTAACAGCTAACTCTTTACCCTTTTCCCAACAAGCTACCCACGCATTGTTGACACGACTTCTGTGAGTGAAGGGATTTAATGTGGATCGGAAAGTGTAAAGTGCTTAGCGGGCACCGAGCTTCAAAATGCGCAATCTAAATTGGATAGCTCACTGTCATCATTTCTGCTGGGGCTTCCTTGGCACGTATATATGTATCTCTATTTAAAGCAATGATTTCTCAATTATGTTCTTTTACTGTGAGTGAGTTTCTTGTCATCTTTTACCTTGATGGGGTCAAATTGAAAGTAAGATTTGATTAATGAAATATAAATCATATCCTCTCAAGGGCTCAGCATCAAGATCCAGTGGTGTTGAATCAAGTAGTGCGGTTGTATTTTATCTTATATTATCTTATCACAAAGTATTAACATAGCTTGTTTCGTCGACAATGACCGTTTCCGGACCCAGAACCAAAGACACAAAGTCAGGACACTTTAGATTCTTTAATGAACTCAAGAGTCTTTGATGAACACGAAACAGTTCAAAGAACAAAAAAGGGGAAGACATCAATAAACAATCGACAAGCAGGCAGAGATAATGAGATGAGGAGCAACAACTTCAGAAGACGGCAACATACAATCTGACAAGGTGATCGCAATAAATGTAATTAAATAATTCAGGTGGATGCAATTCGGGGGAAACAAGACTCATGCCAGGATCACTATGTTCAAATTATGGAGACATTGGCTCGCAACACGTTTGACTGCAACACAGTCCGTCTTCATGACTCGGCGTCAAGTTCGCCTTGGGATCGGGCACGGCGGGTCAATATTGAATTCATCAGTGTCAGTGTACACGCCGTCGTGGGAGATTCATACGACGTCCCGGACGACACGAGATCTTGCCCATGTCACATTTCCACCGGGTATGACAGCCTGATCCGATGTCCCCGCCTTCATTATCGGTCGTGACGCTGATTGTCCGCGACGGCAAATTCACGCTGGAATCAGGAATTTGTGTAGACTGATCCGTCTCATAGAGGGAGAAAGGTGGACATCTACAGGACAAAACATGAAACACCTCAAAGTGTTACAGCCATATTGTACCGACTGTGATATTTTGAAAGACATTTGGAGCGGACGGACATCCATCCATCCATCAATTGATCAGATTGCAATGTAGACAATAGTTGCACATGAAAACATTAACAGAAGGCAGCGGCAAAAACTATCCACCACAACCAAGTAAAATAAAAAACCAATGGGCCCGAGATTCAGCCCAATGTGCACCAAGGCGTCTCTAGAGGCTCGACCATCAACGTGAACTGTTCCATTGGACAAAAAACGTGTGTTGGTTATTTTACCAATGGGTACCAAAAGACTATAAATAATGTGTTCCTTCGCTGTAAGACCACCACTGATGTATGAACACACAACACCCAACACAGTTTCTAGTGTGGGCCACCATTGCCTCAGTAATAAGAGAAATGCTCCTCTGGGGTTTTCAGTGCGCAGAAGCCCAGTGGCCTGCAAGCTTGCTGCCTCTTGATAATCCCCTGTCCTCCGAGAGCCCTCTGTGTTTGCTCTCAGCCTACTGGCTGATTGGGGTTGCATTTCTTCTGTCCCTGTAAAGCCCCATGTCCATGACTGCAAAAGAGGGCTGGAATAGAGCCACACAGTGTCACTGTTGTACTGCAATGTATTCCTTCTGGGACGAGCGTCAGATCTGAAGCTAGCATCGGCACCACACTGCACCACCCCCTGCTCTGAGATCCACACCCAAACAAGCTGAGGGCCAAACCGTTAAGGAGCCGATTTCCGTGTCACCCATAGTTAAAATAAGTTCAACTTTCACATTTGAACTTTTGTTGATAGACTATCCTCCTCCAGGGTCAACCTCAGTCCAAATGCATTGACAACGCCATAACCACCGACCGCAACAACGCTGCAGTCTTTTGGTTTAGCAGTTAGAGAGTGCCCGTCTGAGGTTGGAGGTTCCAGCCTCCTGTCCCAGCTGCTGTCAGAAAAGTGGTGTTGGAATGGAAGGTATGGAATGGAAGGTTTATATGCTGAAAACCCCAACCATTCCGAGCAATTTATCCAACTACATATATCACAAATCTTGAATCCAGCAGTCCTAATATGCTATTGCAGAACTGTACAGAGCCTGGGCCGGAAACCAAAAACTGAAAGGGAATTGCAGTTACGCCTTGGTTCATGTTTTGCTCCAGAGATCTTCTACCATTGAGAAATTCAAGCTTCCAGAAGTGTATTTCTACAGTTGCCAGGTCGTGGTCTACACTTCACCTAAGAACGTTGGTGTCTGGACAGGAGGCTTTAGCTTTGTCTTGCCATCAGAGAAAGGTTTACTAGCGCTGGCCGAGTTTGTGATTGCTGTTTGCCAATTATACAATCACAGATCCCCGCATGCGACAACGATATGAAGCAAAAAGAAAGTGAAACGCCCCCGTTCACCCAGATTTAAGCCACGTCTCATTTCTGAGACGACATACTGTACATCACTCTGGCTCTGTAGCTCATCTCTATGTCCTTCCAATGGCTGCAGACGAGACTAGACAGAATGGAGGTTTTTTGTTCTTACCTTTTCTCTTCTTCCCCATACATCATCCCTCTCTGTCCATTTCCTTTTGTTGCATGACGGATGGTTTTTAATTACCCGTTAACGCTCTGCGCTTAGCAGATACACATGATAGATGTTCCAGGGGCCCATGCTAACCGCTCAGGGCCAAGAGAAACTAAGTAGGCTCTTCCTCCCTACTCTCACATAGTGTGTGTGTGTGTGTGTCTGTGTGTGTGTGTGTGTGTGTGTGTGTGTGTGTGTGGTGTGTGTGTGTGTGTGTGTGTGTGTGTGTGTGTGTGTGTGTGTGTGTGTCTGTGTGTCTGTGTGTCTGTGTGTCCTTGCATGCGTGTTTGGGGGGAGGGGTGGACAGTTATTTGTCTGAGTCTGCAAGCTCAGATATGCCTCAGAGCAGTGTTTGCCAACCTTTGACTTTAGTTGTACCACTAAGTTGTCATCCAGACATTTCGTGGACCACCTCATATGTAAACGGTAAAATAATAGATAAATACACACGGGGTGGCGGAGCAGAGTGCCAGAAACTTTTTTATACACAATTATTACCGCAAGAAGGCCGTGGACAGTGGAAACAGTGGAGAGAAAAAGTCAGCAACGCTGCTTATGCTCCCAGTGTGTTTATTTAGAAAACATAACAACAAGCCATAATACTCTATTTAATTAACAGTATTGATAATTGATAACAGTATTGACACCTTCTTAGACATCAAATTTGAGGACTTTCCAGGCCCAATTCCCCCACATCGTAGGACCCAACAGGGCATAGTTTGAGACACGGATCAAGGGTACGGTAATTACTTTTACAACACTGAGAATTTGTATAATGAGAGCCTCACAGGAGCTCTATAAAAAAAAGACAATAATTAAAAAGAAAGAGAGGCTTGAATGTGTGAACCTTCTCAATTGTTCTCCATTGTAGCCTATTATTTGCCAATGTTAAGTAAAACTAAATATTAAAAAAAAATTCAAGGCCTGATTTTTTTATTTCTCCAATTCACAAACTTTCAAGAATTTCAAGGACCCATGGCAACCATAAGTAATTTGTATTTCCATTATCTCTATCCTTTCTATTTTGGTAAATTTGTCTATTATCTAATCCCATATACCACCTGTAGTGCCCTCACATACAGGATGAAAAACCCGTGCCTGACAGAGATAAAATACAGAACAATTACCACTTGCTAACTGTCATTATTTCTGCCTTTGACAGTATAAATCTGTGGACATGAGGCAATATTGATAATTTTACTGAAATGAAGACCAAAAAATAAGGCAATTATTCACACATTTCCACTTTAGATGCATCCAGAGTTATTATTGTTTAATCAAGAACTGATTCAAGTTATTAAAAAACGTGAGTGTGTGTGTGTGTGTGTGTGTGTGTGTGTGTGTGTGTGTGTGTGTGTGTGTGTGTGTGTGTGTGTGTGTGTGCGTGCGTGTGCGTGCGTGCGTGTGTGTGTGTGTGTGTGTGCCCTGTGCCTCAGTGTTGTTTTCTCTCCATCCCTCCCAACATATCTCAGTGAATCAAGTGTTAGGGCGTCATTTCAGCTTTGGCTTGCAATGCTGGCAGTATTGATTTTTTAAACAGTTAATGGAAGCCTTCAGGCCAGGCAAGCTAATTAAAATCATATGCAGGTCAAGCTCATTTAATGACTCTACATTAGTTTATGTTGAGCTTAACCGCACTTGACTGGAAAATCTATCCGTTTGGCATCATAATTGACTGGGGCTGCTAATGGCATTTCAATGTTGCTGTGGCTTTAGAGGAGAGAGATTGACGTCTCCTTCGGTGTTATTTATGAGCTGTGATGCTCCACAGGGAAGCGTTGGATATCGGTGACCTCAAGATGCATCCCCGTCTCGTGATGGACAGCTGTCAGTCCACTTGTTCATTCATAGTCATTGAGTTCACATTGTTAAACAATGTTAAGCATTAACAAGGTATTTATCTATGGAGAGATATTTGTCTCATAATTATGAACACTGAGTCAACTTGTGCCTTGTAAAAGTAAACCTGTGTTTTAAAATGAATGTGCAATGATTTGTACTCATGCATAATGCATAGTTATGATTCCAAGTTTTACACTTTGCGCAACAGATATGTCCATTGGCTACGCATTATACAATTATATTCAACTCGAATAAGTCGCAAATGTAAAATTGGTTTGTCAACTGTTGAATCTGCATTTGTGGTTCAATTGACGTGTGAATTAATTGACATCGTTTTGAGAACATTTCTATTTCTTTTTAAATTTTGAGACAAATTCCATGCTGTTACGGATGTGGGTGTCGTAACTACTGATCAACTTAGTTTTCTACTTCTGTGGTTGAGTGGAGCCACGCAGCGCTTGCGGAACTCGGCTCGACTGACTCTGTCTTGATTATAATGCGTAATTTTGAGACTTATGCAAAATGTGAAACTCGGATTGTATTTATGCAGCGCTTTTATCCAAATCACTTTAGATGGCCACACATTCACCCATAACGGCGGTGTCAATCAAATGTTTAAGGCAACCAGCGCGGGAGCAGTTAGGGTTAGGTGTCTTGCTCAGGGACACCTCAACCACGGAGCCCGGGATCGAGCCGGCAACCTGTCCAGCGACTGTCCTGAGCTTCTGACGCCGTTTGTACAAATCATTGCACATTCATTCAAATTGCAATGTACAAGACATAAGTTAGCTTTCACAAGACCCAAGTTGATTCCCATTAGTATGAATAATTAATTAATGAATAACTATCCTACTGAAAGTAATGATTGATATTGGGTTGATTTTGGGTTGTTGTGGTTCACCTTTCTCCTTCCAAAACATTTTCAAGACACATTTAATATAGTTGCCTTTGACAGCCGCATTACAGTTGTCAAGTCATGAATATTATATGCATCCAACTACATATCTCATAAATCTTGAATCCAGCAGTCCTGCAGGCATTTACATCAATGTGTAACGGTTGTACACATGCTATACCTTTCATTCCTGTCTGAGTAGTTTGTGTAAGAATTAATCCCAGCTCAAGAAGTGACAACCAATCAGAATACATGACCTAGGTCACCCAGTCACACAATGTGTAGCTGTAAGATGTCTAGATAGTGTCTCGATCTGGAATCTATGCAACTTGTGTCACAGATTAATCTGTATTCAGTCACACAGGAGCTTACGTTCCATTTTCAGTTAACATTTTGGAAGGCCTATTTACCGCAAAAATTGTATTATGTGGCTAATTATACAAGAGAAGCCAAGCATTAAAGTCAATTTCATGTGAAAAATGATTTTTTGCTGCGTGCAGGTAAATTATATATTGTTTACAACCCGCGGGGCACCGTCGAGCGGAACTCCAGTTCCTCGGTGCGAGCTATACGTTCCGTGGCAAATTATCTAGTTGAATGTACATAATACACAATATGTACATAATAACACAACAATACACACGTGTATGCATGCATCTGCTCAGCATGACAACAGCTGATATTAGGCACCCTACACAGATACTAACACTACATGTTCATAAGTAATCACTTGCACAACATCTTTTCCTCCCTGGCCGACCTTTATTTCATCCAGTCGATCACTGTTTTGTGTGCAGCGCTAACCGCTAACCTAAGCATCTCGTTGGGACTCTGGGGGAAAATGTTAAAATGTGAATGTGTGTGTGTGTGTGTGTGTGTCTCCTTCTAGGGCCCACGCTGGTGGCGGCTCTAAAGAAGGACTGGGCCTCTCCGTACAGCATTGCCCTCTCCTGGCAGGAGCCAGACGACGGAACGCTGCCCATCCTAGAGTATGAGATCAAGTATTATGAAAAGGTAGAAGGTGTTCTGTTTTATTGATTTGATTGGTATTTTTTATAGGAGAAAAAGTCATTGAACAGCTTGAGCGGGACAAAGGCCCAGGGGATAAGGCGTTAAAGCGACAGCGCGCTTAGCTCCGAGCTGGTCCACAATCACACCAATGAGAGCACAACACCAACACGTCATACTGAATACATTAAATAACAATGCAGAGAAAGATAAAATTGCTGAAATATGTGAAATGAATTAAAGCCTCCTAAAAGCAGACTCAAAATACCTCATGTTGACCTACCCACTATATTTGCTTTTGTTTTTTGTTTCAGTAATTGTCCCATCCTTTGTATGGTCTTGTGTAATCTTTGGAGCAGTCTCCCAATAAGCTTGAGGTCATTGGACTCTGTGGATGCTTTTAGAAAGCAGCTAAAAACACATTTGTTCAGACAGGCATTCAGGTAGCTTTCTGGTATTTTATGTTCTAACTTGTCTCTTATGTCGGTTTCCCCCTGTATATTTAATCTGGTGTTCTTTGTTTTTATTCATTTTGGGTTTAACTGATTTAACTTTTTTAACTCTGAGGCACTTTGTGACCGGTGTCTGTGAAAGGTGCTATAAAGGTGCGATATAAATAAACGTAACGTACTACTTTCCCTGTGTGTTTCTTAACGTCTCCCTCTTCCATTTTCCCATCCAGGAGCACGAGCAGCTAAGCTACTCGTCAACTCGTACGAAGGCGCCCGGCGTGATCATCACCGCTTTGAAACCGGCGACCTGCTATGTTTTCAGCTTGCGGACGCGCACCGCGTTCGGATACAGCTCCTACTCTGCAAAATACGATTACGAAACCACCTCAGACTGTGAGTAATTGTGTGTCTTTTTGTGTCACGTCGTTGTCGCAATGTTCGTTTCTGCCACAACGCCACACCATGTGACTTCGTTTGGGGCTCCTCCAAGGACACAGGCAGTAGTGCTGTTAAAAGTCTGGTTTATTGGAAAAGGGGTGCAGGTAAAGTGTAATGAATAGAATAGAATAAGAGTAGAACTTTATTAATCCCGAAGGAAATTCTTGTGCCAGGTTACATGGCGATACAGTACAATAAAATAATATGGAAAAGAACACAATGACACAAATAAACTAACGGATTTACAAATTTACAGTTAACATGTACAAATATGTAGACAAGATGAGATTGATGTTAAGATAACATCTATTTATAGGCAAGATTCCGACGGCGAAAACAATTTGGCATAATTGAAGTGAAATATCATTGGACATGACATTGAGAATATTGCACATGATGATGATGAGAGGAGATGAGAGGTAGTGTTATAGATAATATTTATAGACAACATGATAATAGTAATAGTAATAATAATAATAATAATAATAATATAGCACATGATAGAGTATTGCACATGATGTTGGATACTGAGGAAAGTAATACTGAGGAAAGTGCACATGATGTAGAGAGATAATATTGCACATTATATTGCTGTGTTCATTGTCTTGTAGGGGGGAGTTATAGAGTTTGATGGCCGCAGGCAGATAGGACCTCCTGTGGTGTTCTGTGGTAGATAGAAATGTAGCGCCGTGGCGTAGCGACGCTACATGCATGTTTGAGTCTGTGAGTATTCAGAGAGTACCCTACACAGAAGTTTCACAACTACTTACCTAGTTTGAACCCATATTTGATAGTAATGTACTTTTGGAGTAAATTATTCCTTTAATTTATTATATGATACATATATTAGCATAGTGGTTTGGTTCCAATTATGGAAATTCTTAATCATATTGGAGCAGAGATTGGGTTTTTTGCGTTACATTAGTAAGTCATTAACCATTCTTTAATTTAATAGATTAAACATAATTCCATAACAATGTAGATTTTTATTATTTTGCATGGGAAATTTTCTTCTATTTCGAACATACCATAGAGTCTGTCTGTTCCTTTCTGCTCGGTTATGTGCAGTCTTTGCTTCATACGGCTTTCTGTTGCTGGGTACTCCCTTGCCAATACGTTCTTTGCTCCTATACTGGTGTACATCCATTGTGTGCCCCGGATGTTTTTTTTGAAGAGTCCCGGATCTCAAAAATAAGAACAATGAAAATATATCCTTGGATCTAATCATCTGTTCTTCAGAACATGCGGTGGCACTTTCAAGCCCTCGAAAATAATATGTCATCTACTTCACACTACTTGGCATGCGCATCATATGTGAGCGTGAGTGAGAGTGAGAGAACACAATGGTAAGGGCTTGTTGACAGTATTCCTATAGTTTCGGAAATACTGGACCAAAACTATAAAGTAAGCCCCTATAATGTCTGCATCTGATTGGCTCACGTTGGATTACATGCTAAGCTAACATGTAAAGAAAGTTGCACTCATGGAGTATGACTTCTTGACGTCCACTGGGAGTGCTAAACAGTGAAGCGATGATGATGACGTTGGTTGTGGGCATGATATTCTACCGTGGGTCTTAGTGGACTGGGAATAATTGATGTGTCTTTTACCGTAAGTATGACAATATAGAGCCATTTTCACACATGCACGTTTCCCGATCCACACTACATTCCAGTTGGTGGCGGTACGCATCGTAACATAGTTTGCCGTAAAATTCATAAAGGTAGAAGAAGAAGATGAACAATGCGCATTCATAAAGAAAATAGTGACCTTATGACGACAACAACAACAAAAATTATCTAAAAATAAAGTGAACTTGCACTTGTGTACTTTGACCATGGATTCCGTAGTTGGTACACAAAATGTGTTCAGGTACGGTCCATTTTGCAATTTGTTATTATCTAATTTTTGGGCTGTAAGTAGGTGAGGAGATGAGGAGATTTCTGACGAGACTCTCGTGGTCACACGGGCACGGATTAGCTTGATTATGTTAGCTTTACGTACAGCTGTGTTTTCATATCTGCGCCTGAATCGAGCAATTAAATTCCAATAAAGGACTCCCTCCCTCCTTTCCAAATCTGTTGTTGGCTTTATCTGCTAAATCAGATGGCTCCTGGCCAAACCCTTTGACGGCAAGACTCTTATCAAGGAGAATAGGAAGATGTTTAGTCCCCCATTACTCTGTCTTTCTTTCTTTCTGTCTATTGCTCTCTTTCTCTCTCCCCCTCGCTCTCTCTTCCTCGCTATCTCTCACTGTTTCTGTCAGCCAATGACCAGCCTGATTTCCTGCATCATGCATAATTCAATCCTCTTTGATTTGGTGTGAGAAATGTAAATCCGTTAGTTTATTTTTATCATTCTGTTGTTTTCCATATTTTTTTATTGCACTGTATTGCTATGTAACCTGGCACAAGAATTTCCTTCGGGATTAATACATTTCTATTCTATTCTATTCTAGAAGTAGTGTATGTACCATATGTGTGCGTGTGGGTGCGTGTGCGTGTGGATGCATGTGTCTGTGTGTGTGTGTGTGTGAGTGTGTGTGTGTGTGTGTGTGTGTGTGTGTGCTTATTTGTGCCTGTGATCTTTGTGTCTCTCATCCCATGCCCGTGTTGTGTCCAACACACTGAACGTCTCGGCCCTTTTATGCTGCATTTTCCTCCACGTTGTTACAGTTGATTCTCCTCACATTGTCCCCATCCGTCAAATGCACCGACCGCATTCCTAAAGCCATCCCGGAAACACTATCATAAATGTATGCGCTTAATTGTGTCCATATGAAATGTTAGTTTATGTTCCCTAATTTCTGAATCTGAGACAACCTGTCACTCCTTGTTTGCTATTAAGTACAAATCTGTTGTGGATGCATTTTTCTCTTCAAGAGAGAGTTTGAATGACACTGCTTATGTACGGTTTAAAAATATGTCCGCTCCCATAACAGCCAGGGGATAATGCATTATTACTGAAACAGCAAAGTAAGTGAATTGCACACCGAGGAAAGAAGATGAATGCATATGGATCTGTTCACGAAATACAATCCAACATGTTTCTTGATCTATTGGTTGATGAAAGTAATAAAGCGTGCATGGTAAAAAAAATAATCTGGTATATGCTGTTATGTTAGACCTCCTTATGATATCGGGGGTTCAAACCGGCCACTTGGAACTACTTGAAGCTCTATAAATCACATGAAACGCCCTGGCTGTTTAGACCCATGTTAGACCCATGTTAGATCCTCTCTCTCTCTCTCTCTCTCTCTCTCTCTATGGATCTATACACACACACACCAAAGAGACACACTTTCATTAAAATCCCCAGTCCCTGTTCCTGAGGCTTGTAGGGAGTGCACCCGATATCCAATTAATATTCCTTTAGTGTGAAATATTATAGAAATAAGCTTGGTAATACCAATCATCTTTCAATTATCTGGGATCCCTAGCCTATTGAAGACACAGAGAAAAGGAAAAATCATGAATATCAAATAGCACCAATTGAGCCAAATGAACATGAAATAAATCACAATTTCATGAATGAATAATATTAATTAAATAGCACAACGCATACAAATTATTGCCGTGCAGGGCCTAATAGGGTTTTTTAATACACGCCAGGAGTAGATCGAACATCTATTTATCCACATTCTCCTCCCGTTGAAAATTGAGTAGAGCATCAAATAGGAGGTGCACATGGATTGGGGAAAAGAATCTGATATTTTCCTTCATGGTTAAACGAACACCCCCTCATAATGTCCCCCACCCCACACACACCTACACTCCGCTGAACCTCGTTCTCCTTCTACTCTCCCCTTAGCTTCAAAGATGGTGTCTGACCAGAGGCAGGTCCTGGTCATCGTGACGGCAGCTGTGGGGGGCTTCACTCTGCTGGTCATCCTCACCCTCTTCTTCCTCATCACCGGCCGGTAAGATCTCATCTAAAAATAACAAATACGACTTCTTTCTTTTCTTTCTTCTTAACACTGTTGAATCTTTTTTCTTTTAAGTCTCCTTCAGTTAGAAGTTTTTAGCGTTTGAGAAGAACTAACAAGACGACAGAGAAGTCAGTGATACTGAAGTTATGAACAAGTGGAGTCGTCGTCTACATGGCTCAATACCAAATACTGCAAATACACCAGGCAACACGCCACATCCTCGGTAGGAGCTGCTTGTGCTGCTTGGCCAATCACAAGGCAACACACACCAGGCTCAGCAAGATTGTATTTATAGGCAAGAATCAAGTTTCAAGATTCAAGAACTTTATTTGTCACATACACATACAGGAAATTAAAAGTGGCGAAGATAACTTGAATTGGAGGGATTACAATCAGAATATTTACAATATTTACAGTTAAAAAAAAACCCAGCAGGAATTAGAAATATAAAAAATATATAAAAGAAAAAAATGTACTAATATACTTTTTTTTATATATATATGATGTAAAAATATAGAATAAGGTGAGTACAGACCATGTATGTCTGCATGTATGTATGTCATAAGTCAAAGCAAGGCACTATATATATATATATATATATATATATATATATATATAATAATAAATATGTTTGAGATTTGTAAGATTACCCAGGTTGTGACAGAGTAGTGAAATAGATATTCTCTAATCAAGTAGGCGTACTTAGGGTAATTACATTTTAACAGGAACATTTTCAAAGAATAGTTCTGATGCAAATATTTTTAGGATATTAAGTTAAAAGGACACAATGGGTTTGTATAGTTGTCAAACATCCCTATGTTCACATGCTTTCCACTTGTATTTCCAATTGTATTTCTGAAGATTTTCCCCCGTTAAACAACTTTTGGTCAAAAATAACAAAACATTGTCACAATGTTTTGTTATTATAGTCGCTGCGTGTGAGACTGCACAAACCAAAAAGGATGTCATCACAGTCCTCGTGGACGATTCATACACTTCTGAAGTGGTGAAGTGATGCTCCACAGCCATATATCGCCGTCTCTTTCTACAAATTTACTTATTGTAACTCACTTTGGATAAAAGCGGCTGCCAAATGCCCTAAATGTAAATGTAAATGAAGCTCTGCATGCAGAGTGGTTGTTATGGTTAATCTCCAAGGCCAGAGCAAAGCAGGGAAGCACACATGAGAGATTAGCTAAAAGAACGTTCATTTAATTTAAAAAGTGTAACAAAAAATGAAATATTGTTTCTAACAAATTAAACTGGCAGGATGGACTTAGTTTTATGTCTCCAAACTGGAGACAGTGTCCGGCAACGTCAATTTCTGAATGACCTCCAGCTCCAACCAACCAGGAATTCGCAACACTGAAAAACACACAGCACAGAAACACACACACAAGTCCGGGCAGAGGCCCTGGGACTGAACCCCCCCAAAAAAGACAGGGTCCCATTATAGTGTATAAATAATACCCACTGTAATGATTGTGTTGTATATCTCAGCAACTGATACCCTGAAGCATTTTAAGAGAGTGAGGGAGAGAGACATGGCAGATGACGCAATGTGGACATCCATAAATACATAGTGCTTTCCTTGAATATGATGTATGTCATTGTGAAAAACTTTCACTTTACGCTTTGGACGGTCTGTCAAATTTCTTCAGAAACCACTATAGTAACCAACTAAACCCAAAAATCTCATCCAAACTTTTTTGTGGCGGGTATTGATCCATTACTCGCACTTTTGCACACAGGGGACGCAGGCCACTTTCGCCCTGCCCAATCTGCCCACCAAGGTACGTCACCGTCACTCGAGCAAACTTACACTTTCGCCGAGAGTACAGTTAGGGGCACCTCAGCCAAGTTGCCGAAAACAATGCTTTGACACGTTTCATGTGTGTTCAATTCCAAATTGCCAATCACTCTTTGCTCATTAAGCGTTAGAACATTCATTGAGCAACCTAAAAGGATGAATGTGAATACAGCCCAGTTGGAGTGTTGAAAGCTTGCCGTGCCCTTTGAGACAAAGGGATCTGCCAATAACCTTTTAAGAAACCACATTTGCTGATGAACTTTGCATCACCAACCTGGTCGATGCAGTCATCCATCCAAGGTAGGGGATACGAGTCGGGTTTAGTGACGCTGTTGACCTTCTTAAAATCCGAGCAAAACCGAAGGGTATTATCTGATTTTCAAACAAGCAGACAAGCCAACATCCAACTTGATGAGGATGGTCCAGTTGCTTTCCAACATATAATCAATTTCAGAACACAAAAATGTGCACTTCTCTGGGCCGACTTGTTGAAACCACTGTTTTATCAGTTTTGCATCCCCTACGTCAATGTCATGTTCCATCATATGTGTACATAGGTCTTCACAGGTCCAAAAATGTGGTCACAACCCGAAAAGACCCGGAACTGTCGAACCCGGAACGGACCCAGAACTGTATATTATTTGAAAGTTGGAACCCGGAACCACGCAGACACGAGAAATGCCGAACCCAAACTTTGTCTTACCTAATGTAACGTTAGTAATGTTCTCCCCTGTGTTGTTGGTAAAATATATCCAGGTTTCTGTTATTCCACTCTTGTCGATTAATTAAAACAGCATGACTAATCCAGTCGTTATTTCAAGTCCACTTGCACGGGTTTCTAAAGGACACCTGTGTATAATAAAGATAATAAATATAACTTCCACGATTACTTTATAAAGGGCACACATAGGCTACATCTGAACATAGCACAAGATGTAATTGACAGAATGAACTAAATATGACACGACAATGTCACTATGAATATCTATACATTCAAACTTTGCATTGTTTGAATGATTATTGATTGCCTTGCGGTGAGAGGAATGTCAAAGAATGGCCCTTGTGCAGATTTGGGGGTCAGGTCTCAGGTCTTCGGGTTCAGGTGTACCCGTCAAGACCTCTATTTGTTCTGAACGGTGTTTCACTATGGAATATGGCCCCAAAACAAATGTAGCTTTGAATTGTTAGCGACAACAGGCAATAAAGCCAAAACATCCCTTGGCCTGAATATACACTGACCAGCTTGACGGCTCATTTAGGCGTTTCATTTTTGCCGGGGCAGAAGAGAATTTCTCCTTTGCCCTCTCTGTACTTAAGTTAAGTCACTCCCTGAAACCATCTCCATAATCAATCACATTCGTAGGTGACGACTCTTTCCAATCATTTTGAAAAGCACCTAATGCTTGCACACAGTGTGACCAAAAACCAAATTGTTTGGACTCCATCCTGTACTCTCCTAGCTCTCATGCTGCCAGCAATAACCATGGTAACCCATGGTCACTACATAAATCAATAATCAGGTTCTGAAATAACTGTCTAATTGCCGAAATGGGGCCACTTTTATAGTTTGATTCGGCATCAGACTATGAATACATATGAATACACACAGCGCAGCTTGAACACGTCAGGAAACTGTGTTTCATTTTCAGAATCAGCGGAACCTCATCAACAGGCAGAGCAGGGTGCACCCCCATTGTAACTTCACCTTCAAACAACTCTGATTGGGGCACAAGGTGAAGAAAACATTTCAAACACTTTCTCATTAAATTGAGGCACCGAGCGCAGACTACTCAGAATATCTACTTCTACTACTCGGAAGAATTCTCAGTGCCCCAAGCCGACTCTTCATTCTGTGACATGTCACACAATTTACCTTTTCGCTAATTAAACTCAGTCTCTCACTTTCCAAGTCCAATTTCGCCCTTTTTTCCGTTTGCCGCTTCATATTTTTCCAGTGCCAATTCTTTGTAAAATTCTTCTTGCTGTTGTACACTTTGCGGCTCCTTCTCTTTCTCCAATTGCATTCGCAAGCTTAGCAATTCCTTCTGCTGTTCAAAATGTGAGGCCAAATCAGGGAGGGAAGTCTGAGAAACAACATCCCCAGCCAGATTAATAGAACTAGGTGACATTTGTTGGGATGTCAAAACATCCTTCTCATACAGATTTGCCTTCACAATAGCCCTAATGTTTTCCTTTCGTCTTTTGTCACCAAAACATTTTCACAATGACCGGCTATCTTTATCAATTGATCACTTGTAGACTGCTCTAAAAGAAATGCCTCTAATGGAGTGCCAGTGAAATCATTTACTCTGTTTGCTTTGCACACAAATGCTTCCATCACCCCCACAGCACCAGACAAACAAGGAAAACAATTCCTCAACTGCCTACACAAGCTTCCAAAATGAGAACAAAAAACGGGAATCCTGGTGCTGACGTCATGACACTGGGAACCCACTCAATCTAGCTGTCTTCCAGCTGGTATAGAAGGCACCACAATTGCCCCAAAAAAAATTGCACCAACAATTTATCACCTAAACAAACGGTCCGAGCCTCGGAACACGTTCTGGTCCAGCTCCAAGACCACAGCGAAGAAGGGAAGCACACGTGAGGGATTAACTAAAAGAAAGAAAAAAAATGTGTTTCTAACAAGTGGCCACTAAACTATACAGGAAGTCAAACTAAATCTGACATAACGCAACGTGGTGCCAGGGCAAGCTCAGACTAACAGGATAGGCCGGGTCTTATGAAGCTTCGAGACAGTGGCCAGCAGATCATTTCCTTGATGATCTCTTGATGGTCTGGTTTATTACAAGAGTTGGTACAATGGCATGACAGAGCAAGGTGGTACTTAGCTAGCATGGTAGCGCTCCTCCAAGTGTGTTCTTCTTCTTCTTCTTCCTTCTTCTCTGAAACCTCCGAGTGTGGCTGACTTAACCTGTGGTGCACTGATTTGCCAACGCACCGCAGGCACCACTGCAGCTCCACCCCCGCAGACGCCAACTGGGCCAGGTGAGGCCAATTAAGCCCACACACACACACTCACGCAGATGTGTTTGGAGTTTGCGGTTTTTCTACTTCCTACGCTATCGTTGTTGCTGTTGTTTTTGTCGATGAATATGACAGGCGTACATTCCATCGACTCGTCCTCAAAGGCCTTCTCCTTAAAAGACATTACAGCATACAAATGATCTCTTCCTCCCCCCTGAGACGCAGCAGCTCCCCATCGGTCATGTTTAATAAATACAACACAAAGAAACTTTCCTCCCGAGATA
>PIJE02000144.1:257936-325207 GCA_002895965.2 Coryphaenoides rupestris
GAGGGTCAAGTCAGGCAGAGTATCAGTTGTGCTGTAGTTTTGTGTGTGTGTTGTGTGTTGTGTGTTGTGTGTTGTGTGTGTGTGTGTGTTGTGTGTGTGTGTGTGTTGTGTGTTGTGTGTGTGTTGTGTTGTGTGTGTGTGTGTGTGTGTGTGTGTGTGTTGTGTGTGTGTGTGTGTGTGTGTGTGGTGTGTTTGTGTGTGTGTGTGTGTGTGTGTGTGTGTGTGTGTGTGTGTGTGTGTGTGTGTGTGTGTGTGTGTGTGTGTGTGTGTGTGTGTGTATGTGTGTGTGTGTTTGTGTGTGTGTGTGTGTGTGTGTGTGTGGTGTGTGTGTTTGTGTGTATTACCCAGCACCCAGCCCCACCAGTGCCTCTAACCAGCCTGACTCGGGCCGGGTGAAGGCTGCTTAAACCAGCCACCAAACCCACCACACACACACACACACACACACACACACACACACTCCACACATAGCTTATTACAAGATGAATATGAATCAAGTGGCATTTCCCCTGCGTATACGCATCTCACACAGACCATAACGTGCGCACCCTCACATACACACACGCACACACACACACACACACACACACATTTACAGATACATCATACACACCACGCCATCTTGCACTTTCACTTTATTCACCCGTCTGTATATTTGTATCATTTTTTTATTCCCTCTTCACTTCCTGTTCCCCCAGCATCCATCTGTTGTCGCTCTTCTGAAACTAATTACGGCGAGGCGCTGTGCTGTGACTGGGGCTGTCATTTACCTGCGCGCCAAAAACATTGTTTGCTTTAGGTGGTAAACAGGTGTGCTGGCTTCCCTTCATGCACCGCAATACCGCTAGCGTCCCCCCAACCCCCATGTTGTTCCCCAAAGCTGACATAATAGAAGCATAAACATTATCCTCTGCTTGTTTAAATATGCATTGGACATGTTCTACCCTATAACAAATAGCATAGCATCTCTGTTACAGTCTGTCTCTGTCCCCCTCAAGGGCGACTTATTGTTTTGAGGCTTTTGCACCCCCTGCTGGATGCTGGTTGTTTATCAGGAGTCCTCGTACGCTTTAGTGTCTGTTTAGTTATTGTTTCATGTTTTATCTGTTGGTCTGTTCCCCGTGTGTTTTAGTATTTAGTCGGATCCTCGCAGGTCATACGGTGTTTGATGTGGTACAGTATTCGGATGTTCCGTTTTAAAGAATCATTTAAGTTCCACCCGCTGCCTGCCTTTGGGTCCCCTCCTCGGCTCTACTCCTAGTAGAGTAGCGTGCCGTGATCTCAGTGCGATACGACAATGAGGCCAAAAATGAACTTGCCTGTTCCTGTATGAAGGTGGTGTTTTGTGAGTCAGGCGCTATGTTGACAATGTGCAAATGTAACTTAACTCTTTTTTTTGGGGTGGGGGTTAGGCACACGATGAGGACGTTGGAAGCACCGTGATGCCACCATGTCTGTGTACATCGTGAGCTTGTTCATTTAGTACATATTTACAATATGTTTATACACAATTGTTCTTCTCCCATACATGTGTACGAGGTTTCCATCGGTACTCATTCCTCCTCTTCATCATCAACATATCCTGTCACTCTCTTTCTAGAGGAAACGTTACAAGCACAATGTGTAACACTTTTGTCTGTTGGTCTTTTTTCCAAAAGAACTTGTTTATTCACTCAACTCGGTAAGCAAAGTCCTTCGCACCTGTTTCGGTTTCCATTAGGTAGCTTAAATTGTTTCACTCTGTTTTGGGATTGCCTTTCGGTCCTTGTGTCTCTATCCACTTTTCAAGTGTTTTGTGTGTCTCTTTGTGTATTTGTGTAAATTCAGGCCGGCCGGTGATGATCGTGGTGGAATACATGGAGAACGGCTCCCTCGACTCATTCTTGAGGGTAAGCGGACATGCACACATACAGACATTGACTCCACAAGTGAATGCATATCTACTGTATATCTGACGACACGCCAACAACCCAAAGCATGTGATATGCTGCGTCTCTAATAGCCTTTAATGTACAGCACTGTATATGCACAAATGGGAGGAGTACAGGACAATGAACTCGGTATATCCGTACAAAAACCATACACATATAACACTCTACACAGTGAAACACAATATATATATAGTGTGTGTGTGTGTGTGTGATGACACAAGATACACTTAAATTAGTCCGATAATACTGCGCACTAATTAATTAATAGCAGAGAAAGGACAGTCGTAGTGTTACCTATCAAGTTCGTGGCCCCACTGTCCAAACGAAACCTTTGCCCCCCCCCGCACTCCCCACCCTGGCAAAAAAAAAAAGCATGTAAACGTCTTCCATGTCATGTCCCTTGTCTCTTAGCAACACGACAGTCACTTCACGGGCATCCAGCTGGTGGGCATGCTGCGTGGCATCGCGTCGGGCATGAAGTACCTGTCCGACATGGGCTACGTCCACCGGGACCTGGCCGCCCGCAACATCCTGGTCAACAGCAACCTGGTGTGCAAGGTGTCCGACTTCGGCCTGTCCCGGGTGCTGGAGGACGACCCCGAGGCCGCCTACACCACCGCGGTACGTCCTCCTCCTGCTCCTCAAGCCCCCGAAACACCCCCCTCACCGCCAGCGGTTAATACGTCTGGTCCCGGGTCGACCCCCAGCACTGACCGAATTGTCACGTGTGTTTGTTTGCTACGTGGAGATCAGGGAGAGTGGCCGGTAGGATAGGGCTCAAATGCAGATGGAGGCAGATAGCTGATCGAAAATGTTCAAAAGTAGCTCAGGAAGTAAGATCGGTTGTCTGGCAACAGGAAGGCTGCTGGTTCGATCCCCGGGCTCCGCCTAGCTAAGTGTCGAGGTGTCCCTGAGCAAGACGCCACCTAACCCTAACTGCTCCTGTGTTGGTTGTTACCTTGCGTGGTTGACACCGCTGTCGGTGAATGAATGGGTGAATGTGAGGCAATACTGTAAAGCGCTTTGGATAAAAGCGCGATATAAATGCAATCCATTTACCATATAAATCACAAAGTGGTTTGGCCTGGGACACAGAACAAACTGAACCACAACAAGCAATACGAAATAACGAAACGACAAGAGAACCATGGGAAATGGGGTAATACAGTAATATCCAGTCATAGCAGTTGCATCCGGAAAAGTATTGACATCGGCTTCACTTTTTCCCACATTTTGTTATTTTATAGCCTTATTCCAAAATGGATTAAATAAAAAAAAAATCTCAAAATTCTACATACAATACCCCATAATGAACATAAACGTTTATAAAAAATTAAAAACAAAAATATCACATGTACATAAGTATTCGTTTACGTCAATACTTTGTTGAAAAGTCACCTTTGACAGTCAATTACAGCCTCAAGTCTAACTTGGTATGATGCCTACTAAGCTTTGGCACAACCTATTTTTGGGCCCAAGTTTCTCCCCATTCTTCTTTGCAGATCCCTCTCAAGCTCCATCAGGTTGAATGGGGAGCGTCGGTGCACAGCTACTTTCAGGTCTTTCCAGAGATGTTCAATGGGGTTCAAGTCTGGGCTCTGGCTGGGCCACTCAAGGACATTCAAAGACTTTGTCCGAAGCCACTCCTTTTGTTATCATTGGGGGCATGTGTGCTTAGGGTCGTTGTCCTGTTGGTAAGGCGAACCCTTTAGCCCCCGGTCTGAGCGTCCAGAGCGCTCTGGAGCACGGTTTTTGATCAAAGGATCTCTCCTGTTACATGCTGCATTAATCCTTTCCCCTCTGATCTCTGACTAGTCCTCCCAGTTCCTAGGCTCGCTGAAAAAACATCCCCCACAGCATAATGCTGCCACCACCATGCTTCACTGCAAGGGATGGTATTGGCCCAGGTGTATGAGCTATGTGCCTCGGTTTTCCTCCAGAACCATGACGCTTGGCATTCAGGCCAAAGAGTTTCAATCTTGGTTTCATCAGACCAGATAATTTGTTTCTCATGGTCTGAAGAGTCCTTCAGGTGCCTTTTGGCAAACTCCCAAGCGGGCTGTCATGTGGCCTTTTACTGAGGAGGGGCTTTCAAGTCTGGCCACTCTACCATAAAGGCCTGATTGGTGGAGTGCTACAGAGATGGTTGTCCTTCCTGGAAGGTTCTCCCATCTCACTCAGAGGAACGCTGGAGCTCTGTCAAAAGTGACCATCGGGTTTCTTGGTCACTTCCCTGACCAAGGCCCTTCTCCCCCGATTGCTCAGTGTGGCCGGGCGGCCAGCCTCTAGGAAGAGTCCTGGTGGTTCCAAACTTCCTTCCATTTACGAAATGATGGAGACCACTGTGCTCCGTTGGGACCTTTAATGCTGCAGACATTTTTCTGTACCCTTCCCAGATCTGTGTCTCGATACAATCCTGTCTCGGAGGTCTACAGACAATTCCTTTGACTTCATGGCTTGGGTTTGTGCTCTGACATGCCACTGGTCAACTGTGGACATTTAGGCACAGAGGTGTGGCCTTTCCAAACCATGTCCCAAATCAATTGAATTGACCACAGGTGGACTCCAATCAATTTGTAGAAACATCTCAAGGATGACCAGTGGAAACAGGATGCACCTGAGCTCAATTTTGAGTGTCATAGCAAACGATGTGAAATACTTATGTACATGTGAATATTGTAGTTTTTTTAATTTTTGGTAAATGTGTAAAAATTTCAAAAAAAAGCGTTTTTCACTTTGTCATTATCGGGTATTGTGATGTAGAAATTTAAGAGATCGTTTTTTTTATTTAATCTATTTTAGAATAAGGCATAACAAAAAGGTGAAAAAGTGAAGCGATGTGAATACTTTCCGGATGCACTGTACATGGGGATGAGGACTAACAGGAAAACGCAGGGGAGGTATGCTGTGATTACAGTCTTCACAGAATCTGAGGGCCTCTGGTGCACAGGTGGGGAATAACAACTGAAGACACAAGCAGGAAAGCACACAAACACCGAGATAGGGACAGAGACAGGGGCCCGGACAGGGGCATGGACTATTTTCGCAATATTAAAGGTTAATGTGTGGTAATGACATTCAATGGTGATGATGTACACCAGGTGTAACACACCAGATCTGTGCTGTAACATGTATGTCTGTGTTTGTGTGTCCAGGGCGGTAAGATCCCTATTAGGTGGACCGCACCAGAGGCCATCTCCTACAGGAAGTTCTCCTCCGCCAGTGACGCGTGGAGCTACGGCATCGTCATGTGGGAAGTCATGTCGTACGGGGAGCGACCGTACTGGGAGATGTCCAATCAAGATGTGAGTAGGCCTACTTTGCAAATGCGCCACAAGTATTAAAGGTGCTGTATGTCACAACTGCACTGTACCATGATGTGTCATCTGAGATCAGGGAAACATGCAAAGTCTAAATACTGGCTTCTCCCACCACGAAGATCCAGCCAGTATGTTCATTATTCTCCAAGTTGACTCCGCATCTGGTTGCCAGATATTAAATGCTCATTCAGTGTCCTCAACCTGGCAACACGTCTGAGTTTCAAGTCTGGGGAGGAGGGACCCAGCGTGGAGACAAGTCCCACTCCCAAATAGGTTTAAGTTTTTGTCATTTGGACTGCAGTACCCATTCGAAACACAGTGTGTCATGGTTAAATATAGCACCTTGAAAGAGCCTGAGAGTGCCCCCTAAAAAGCTCTGCCTTGCCTTTTTCACTGTGTGGATGGAACTGTTTTTACCATGACTACTACTGATATGTTTGTCAGGTTATTGTAGAAGGACAAGAAGCCCACGAATGAACCACAAAAAGATCTATTCCCCAAATGGTAGAGGAGGGTTGGTAGATGTCTTTCAGAAGACATTTCAGCATAGTATCATAATAACACCCGTGGTTGTGTCTCTCTAGGTCATTCTGTCCATTGAGGAGGGCTACCGGCTCCCGGCTCCGATGGGCTGCCCAGTGGCCCTTCACCAGTTGATGCTGCACTGCTGGCAGAAGGAGAGGAACCACAGACCTAAGTTTGTGGACGTGGTGTCCTTCCTGGACAAACTCATCCGCAACCCTAGCAGCCTGCTGCCACTAGTGGAGGACATGGAAAGGTAGGATTTAAGATAAGATATGATAAGATAGAACTTTATTCATCCCGAAGGAAATTCTTTTGACAGAGTTGCTCAAAAATACCAACAACATAAGAATAAAAAGAACAGAATAATAAATGTACAGTGAATAAGCCTCCAAGATCACTGGTAAGATATTTAGTAAAAAAACAAGTTGCCAATGGTATTGAGAAGTAGGAATGAGAAGTAGTATTGGACATGATATGAGGAAAAGTTAGGATAGTTAAGCAACTAAAGTCATTGTCTCATTGTCTGTAAGTTATCTAGGGCAATAACATACATGGTATTTTGGAACTTATGAAGATATTATTTTTATGTCGAAAGCGAATTGAATTCCCTTTGTTTGCGTCAGTCCGCCAGAGTCTCCGTGTGAAGTCATGGAGTACCCCATGTTCGTCTCCATTGGGGATTGGCTGGACTCCATCAAGATGAGCCAGTACAAGAGCAACTTTATGACAGCGGGCGTCTGCACCTTGGATTCTGCCGCTAGCATGAGCATCGAGTGAGTAGAGTAGAAAATACGCAAATGACGCAAGACAACAGCACACAGTCATGCTTCAATTCAATTGATTTTGTGTTGTGAGAGGTAATGTGTGTGTGTGTGTGTGTGTGTGTGTGTGTGAGAGAGAGTTTTTGCCGGTGTGTTTCTGTGCGGGTGTCACGGCTGTAGTGACCGAGGAAGGGTCGACCAATTCGGGACCAAGGCCATGTCATTATATTGATTACCTAAAATAGAAAAGGAAGGCGTATTTCAACAAAATGAGCATGTTTTGAGGACAAATGTCATTGTCGGCACCTTGTTTATATTATATTCAGGAGAATTGTGTGTGTGTGTGTGTGTGTGTGTGTGTGTGTGTGTGTGTGCGTGCGTGCGTGCGTGTGCTTGCGTGTGCATGTGTGTGCATGCGTGTGTGCACGTGCCTTCGTGTGTGTGCTCCTCATAATTTGATTGGCTTACACAGCTTTGTGTCGTGTGTGTGTGCGCCCCCTCCCCCCCCCCCCCCCCCACACACACACACACACACACACCTCCTTGCGCTAGAGACATCCGGCACTTTGGGGTGGAGCTGATCGGCCACCAGCGGAGGATTGCCAGCAGCATACAGAGCCTTCGCCTGCAGCTCTTACACGAACACGAGCAGGGCTTCCACGTGTGAGGGCCCCCCGCCGCACGTGGCACTGGGAGGTCCAGCTCCCCGGAAGAGACGGAGGGAACGTTCCGGGTTGTCAGATACGGACAGACAGCTGCAGACGGTGCCTCAGCGCGCCGCTAAACAGTGGGTGGGGGGGGGTGAGGACGGACGGACGGACGGACGGTCGAATCTTCCCAGATATCAGATCAACTACCTTGTTGGACTCAGTACACGTCTCCTTACCACCGTAACAGACAGAAAAAAGCTGTTTATTTTTCGAAACACCTCTCCTCTCGTAGACTTTCTTCGGCCGAGCAGTGAGGAGACATGGACTCTGTAGAAACTGGCCCCGGCCCACGCGTAGTGGAATGTAATGCAGCAGTACTTTATATGTGACGCAAAGATACTTAGACGTGTGACTTTTGCGAATGTAATCTGCTTTTTGTATTACACATTTTGGGTCATGTAGCTGCTATGTGGATGGATGGTTGAAAATTATTGACTGAATGATTAATTTAGTATCACATTATTGAAATAATGATTTATTTAGCTTTATTTATCTCCAGCAAATCGGATATGCTGATACTTGAAGGAAGAACAATGAAAGTGTATAGACAATTTCTAAATTATAAGTATTATTATCATAACCTGTTACATGTCGTTGTGGAGTACTGTATGTGAAAGACCTCGTGAATCTGGATTGTATGACACTTATTTTTTTAATTTACATATGAATTATAACCAAGCAATACCGACACATTGAGTTACACTTTAACATAGTAGACTGATTGAGATCAAAGCACTATCCATCCACGATCTTCATCGAATGATCCTTTCGATTCTTCAATTCCTTAACAATTCTGGAACCCGGTGAGAACAAACACAGACAGAACACGCCAGCTGTTGCGCAGTCACAACACCGTACGGAGTCACACTTCATAGCTCTCTGAACGACCATGTCTCATGTGAAACTGTCAGACCCGGATCAAGTGAAGCTCTCGGATATCGTACATCTAGTAGTAGTAGCAGTCGTGTAACTGGTGGCCCATCCCACAAATTCTCTCATAGAATAACTACTACTACTACTACTACTACTGGATAGTGGACAGTGCTGGTGTCGAATTGGCCATTCTTTCAGCCTCAACTATAGGACCTTATCTCTTAAGTGCTCATAAAACCATAGGGGGTTTAAAGGTGATCTTGTTGAATTCATCTCATTGAAATCTCATCCGTTCTAGAAGTGTGTCCCATTGTAAGCACATTCTGCAAGGTAGATGCAAATGGATGTAGCATTCTGGTCCATTTCTCTTGCTCCATCATATGACACAAGTACACTAAGAGGATGAGCTAATTGCATCTCAAAAAGTGGTATAAGTCAAAGCAGATATATGTGATATTATATGAAATATTATATTTCTCTATGATAGACAGGATTTACACTATATTGTAACTATATTGGGAATTGTAGTTTGAGGGGAACTCTATTCTGCCAACAAAAATGTTTAAAATTATGTATGAACAACCAACAGATGTTGAACAGACAGTGGAAACATAATACGATGTAACTTTGGTAGCATGGGCTGCAGTGCAAATTGCTAGAAACATGTGGGAAAGATTATAGTCTTCATAATGTGTTAGAGAAGTATGAGAGATATGGATGGCAACATAGACTAAAGACCACGAGTGAAAGAGAAATATATAATATTAATGCTATAATTATAATAATAATATCAAAATACATCTTCATCACGCTAATGTAAAACCGAATAGTCTCACAAACACAGATTGCCTTACAATACAATAATCCTACGTAGAAACACCTAGAAACACACATCGATAACCTTCGTTAAAGAATGTTTGATGATTATCATTGGCCAATGCCATTAGTGTTAAGCTGAATTTATACAGTCGGATATATTGGCAGGATTGGGGTTTTTACTATCAATGTTGAACAGAAAGCTGTCTCTATACATGTATAGAGTCACTGGAAGGTGTAGCTAATCAGGGGTTTAAAAAACCCCTGGCCCTTGTGCAGATTATAATAACAACTATGAAACGCTGTTTGTTTAGCATGTCTCACTGCTGAGCAATGGTAGGCTGCTCTTTTGTACAAAGTATTATAATTCTTGTATTTTTTATTTTTCTATGATTTCCAAAGAACTGTTGTAGATCTTGCACACTGACTCTGTTACAGCAGATATGTATTTGCGAATAAACATTTATGCTGGTTTGGTGTAGTTCATTCGCTCTTTCTTGTTGTCCTCCACACCAAGCCGTGGGGCAGACATTTACATTTACATTTACATTTATATTTACATTTACATTTACATTTAGGGCATTTGGCAGACGCTTTTATCCAAAGCGACTTACAAAGAGTACATTTGTTGAAGGAGAGGCAGCAATATATCACTGTGGTACCTGAAGATAAGAATAGAGCTGTTTTCAATCGTTCATATTTACGAGACGAATAGAACGAGTTTCATAATTGCCAAGTTGCCTGCATAAGTAGCTGGGCAGGCGTGTGATTCTAAGCATGATACAACATCTGAGAACGAACAACAATGCTAAGTGGCATTAATAAGTGTTAAGACATATAAACACACAGGTTAGTGCTGGGGGGGGTTATGTAGAGTCCAGGTGAACTCTGAACAGGTGGGTCTTGAGTCTCTTGTTAAGGAGGGGGGTTATGTAGAGTCCAGGTGAACTCTGAACAGGTGGGTCTTGAGTCTCTTGTTAAGGAGGGGGGTTATGTAGAGTCCAGGTGAACTCTGAACAGGTGGGTCTTGAGTCTCTGTTAAGGAGGGGGTTATGTAGAGTCCAGGTGAACTCTGAACAGGTGGGTCTTGAGTCTCTTGTTAAGGAGGGGGGTTATGTAGAGTCCAGGTGAACTCTGAACAGGTGGGTCTTGAGTCTCTTGTTAAGGAGGGGGGTTATGTAGAGTCCCAGGTGAACTCTGAACAGGTGGGTCTTGAGTCTCCTTGTTAGGAGGGGGGTTATGTAAGAGTCCAGGTGAACTCTGAACAGGTGGGTCTTGAGTCTCTTGTTAAGGAGGGGGGTTATGTAGAGTCCAGGTGAACTCTGAACAGGTGGGTCTTGAGTCTTCTTGTTAAGGAGGGGGGTTATGTAGAGTCCAGGTGAACTCTGAACAGGTGGGTCTTGAGGTCTCTTGTAAGGAGGGGGTAGTAGAGTCCAGGTGAACTCTTTGAACAGGTGGGTCTTGAGTCTCTTGTTAAGGAGGGGGGTTATGTAGAGTCCAGGTGAACTCTGAACAGGTGGGTCTTGAGTCTCTTGTTAAGGAGGGGGGTTATGTAGAGTCCAGGTGAACTCTGAACAGGTGGGTCTTGAGTCTCTTGTTAAGGAGGGGGGTTATGTAGAGTCCAGGTGAACTCTAAACAGGTGGGTCTTGAGTCTCTTGTTAAGGAGGGGGGTTATGTAGAGTCCAGGTGAACTCTGAACAGGTGGGACCAGACATCTCTGGTCCAGACAGGAACCAAGATATGGGAATCAATCAAGGTAATATTGTCCTGAAGGAAACAATCAAGAGAAATAGAATAATAAAAAATAAAAGAAAATAACATGATGTCCATGTTGTTTCCCAGAGGTTTGAGTGCGACCTGATTTATAATATTTATTTAGGCCTCTATTAGGGTATTGTAGCCTCACGGGGGCGCTGTTTAGCCACTCAACTGCTACGGCCTTGGGAACAAGCGCTCTGTACAGGGTGTCCTGTACAGAGACAGACAAGAGTACTGCAGTTACTGAGTAATGCATTACACATTTTTGATTGTATGTTTTTATGATTGTGGCCTAGTTTTGCTGGGCAAAACAGCAATGCTCTTTACTTTTGAGAAGACTGAAGGTGCGTATTCTTGGGTCTCTGGGGCTGTGTTTCAAAGCACTTAATTCCTTTAAATAGGATTAGACATAGGCATACTGTAGTACCCACTGATCGCAACACTTGTCCCAGCAGTGTGCATGTCTAGTGAATGGCGTGTGGCATGCTGTGGTAAAAGGGTTTGTAAGGCTTGTTATTATATATTAGTATATATTAGTTTGTTGGGCAACTCTTAATGGGACTGTTGGATAAATTGTGCTTGTGGCTGGGACTAAAGAAGAGAGAGGTGAACGTCCTGTGTCTGGGGCTGGACAACAGCGGCAAGACTACCATTATAAACCAACTCAAACCCGCCCATGTAAGTCCAAATAATACTATTGCATATAACAGTGAAGTTGTATTGCACTGTATTCTGACTGCAACCATGCACTGATTGTTTACATTCAGCATTGGTGTGTGTGTGTGTGTGTGTGTGTGTGTGTGTGTGTGTGTGTGTGTGTGTGTGTGTGTGTGTGTGTGTGTGTGTGTGTGTGTGTGTGTGCGTGCGTGCGTGCGTGCGTGCGTGCGTGCGTGTGTGCGTGCGTGCGTGTGTATTTTAGTTTGTCTTTCACAGTGTTTGATATGTCTGGTCAAAGCAGATACAGAAACCTATGGGAACACTACTACAAGTACGGCCCCAGACACACACAACACTCAACATGATGGACGACAGTTAGGAGGACAACTAGGATTGATCGTCATGTGTTATTGTATTTCACCGCTAGAGAGAGCCATGCCATCATATTCGTCGTCGACAGTGGGGACAAATTACGAATGGTTGTTGCCAAAGAAGAGCTCGACACTCTCCTGAACCACCAAGGTACAACGGAAATTGTTGTGTGTGGGGGGGGGGGGCCATGTCAGAGAGAGAGGCTGTGTGTGTGTGAGTGAGAGCGATTTGTGTGTGGAGTGAGACAGTGGTGTGTGTCGTGTGGTGTGTGTGTTTGTGTGTGTGTGTGTGTGTGTGTGTGTGTGTGTGTGGTGGTGTGAGTTGAAACTGTGTGTGTGTGCGCCACATTGTGTGTGTGTGTGTCGTGTGTGTGTGGTGTGTGTTGTGCGTGTCCTCAGCTGGGTATTTGATGGCCTGACAGGGTTTGTGGTTGATTTCAGTGAACGTCCCTTCAAGCTCATGCATGTTTGTATGTTAACCTGTTGTCCCTGTGGTCTCCGCCCAGACGTCCGCAGCAGGAGGCTGCCCATGCTGTTCTTAGCCAATAAGATAGATCTACGAGACGCCATGTCCTCGCTCAAGGTGTCCCAGCTGCTGTGTTTAGAGAGCATCAAGGACAAACCTTGGCACATCTGGTAGGGGCTTCCTATCATCTCATTTATATTGTAATTATGTAAACACAGAGACAGTCAGACATACATGCATACTGTATATGTATGTACAACTACACATACAGACAGACAGACAGACAGACAGACAGACACACATACCTTTGAGTATCTCCCAATTTTTCAATATCACATGCTCAAGGTGGGATCGTCAATCATCACTGTGATGGCGGCAACTGATCTGAGACCTCCCCGAGCTGCTTGTTGGATGTGGATGCTTGATTCGATCCAGACATTTGAATGCACCCACTCCACCGAGTTGACTGATTCTGGTCTGCCAATCATTGGTCTGCAATTAACCAATGGGCAGCGCAGAGGGGACTCACGATCAGCCTATCAGCCGGCTCCAACTGCCATTTTACTCGAATCATTTAATGAACTGGGAGGTCATGAGATGATACTGTGTGACGATAACATGTTATTGTTATGAGTGTGTGAGTGTGTGAGCTGCATCTGCTAGGCTGATAGCAGGAGCGCTGGAATGCTAGCTGCGTTGTTACAGGAGAGTGATGTACACTGGACAGTGCACTTTGTGTAATGTTATCAGTCAAGGAACACAAGCGGTAATTAAAAGATGGTTGTGTAACCGAATATACTGTACTAACCGAAAACACACACACGCACACACACACAGTGAGCCCTAGGAGCCAGTCACCTAGCCTATATACGATCGACGCTGAGCGGGCCTCAGCATCGATGTTATAGAGAGGCTAGGTGACACCAATGTATCCTGACGCCTGCGCAGATGTGACTTGGTCTGTTCAACCAATGAGCAGACGTGACCGGGTCTATGGGCGGCCTGCTGAGCGACGCCCCTTTACTCCCAGTGTGGAGCAGACATCCAAGAGAGAACAACAACAACAAGGTAAACAGTGATTGTGAACCACATGGCTAACTCATTAACCTGTGTCTTTCAGTGCCAGTGATGCTATTAAAGGAGAAGGCCTGCAGGAAGGAGTCGACTGGTTACAAGGTACCGAGTATGCATCTTTTGCTTTGTGGGGGCATACTTGTGCTACATTACACTCATGTGTTTGTAGGCTAAGAACAAATTGTCTCACATGAACTGAGTGTGTGAAAATGTCCGATTGTGCTTTGTTACCCGTGAAGTAAAACATGTTTGCTTTTCTACACAACCTCAAGAACAAATTACACAGTAAGTATCACGTTGTCAGCGATAGATGACTGTTGTGGTGGACTGTGTCATGGTGTTTCAAGTTTCCTAGAGCTAATGAAGAATATATATGACGGAGTAATACATATAAATAAAAGCATTTGTATTCTATATGTTTCCCTCCTTTAGATCATTTCAAAGCAACGAAGATGTGAATACCTAAGATGGCGACGGAGTTCAACAAAACTATTGATCGACCTGCCAGTGTATCAACCACATTAAATATAGGTATTTAAATGATTTTAAGGAAGGGACAATTGAGATATTGAAATAGTATGCCTCACTCATTAATTCAGGTAAAATGTATTGTGATTGTACCATGTTTCTGTTAAGTATAATTAAATGACACTTTATGTGTGTCACATAATAAATGTAAGTGGTGTTTCTTTAAAATGTCTAGAGGGATTTTTTATACAAGGAATTTTCAAAACTGTCTTGAACTTTTATTAAGAATGACAACAAACAGAAACATCTAACGTGTGTTACAAAAACATGCATATCAGAGCTCAATATATAATATGCATTTGTTAAGAAAAATAAATACATAACTATAGACATATCTATCTATATATACACTGAAAAAATATGTAATAAATATTACATAGTTATGTCACCAATTAAGCAACATTATAAACTGTGTCCAAGGGTACTCCTAAATATATTATTGAATCCTTCTCAATCTTATTGTGCACAGTTCACTCATCCCATTTATGGTTACTTCCTGTTGACGTTACTTCCTGAGCAACCCGGCCCGCCCCCGTTACTCTTTGAGGAACATGTGAAGTACTGCTGTATGAAAATTTGAACTGGAGCGAAGAAGGACACAGAGAGTCTGGAAACGCTCGAAGTTCTCCTGACGGTTTCCTAGGGGACAGATCATAGTTGTCCCTGTCAATACGTTTGTTATAAAAACATATCCATGTTGCTCTACACACACATCCAGAGGCACTAAAGCACTTACTATATGTTCAAGATGAACCTTCATTTGGAAAGATTCACCAACACCTCATATTGAAAAACATCAAGCATCAAGACACCACAGCACTTAAAACGTAGTAATGCTAGTCTTCATAACTATAGCCATTGGCGAGCCAAATAACAGTTACAAGGAATGTTATACGGGCAGAGCAGTCATCAAATTTTGCTTTAATATGCCTGCCTTTGGTCTCAAGAGTAGGACGGTGAACGTTTTCAATTAGAATGAAATCAAATGCTTACAGGGATTTGCTGTGTCCCCACTTCTGCAAAGTCTAACTGTTATAGATCCTTAAAGGAGACCCTAACGCCAGCACCACTTGTAGAATGGTTTGCATTAGATGACGACAATAATGATGCCTATCTAGGTTAAACACTCGCCTGCATCATCAGCCATGATTGGCTGATTATGGCTACCCGGTCTGATTAAGCGTTGATGCGATACACCTGAAATTGAAGGTGAGTTGCCAGCCCCGCAGCCCCCTGCAGTAGACCCCCCCCGCCCCCCCGGAACAGTGTGGCAACTCACCTGCCACGGCAGCCACATACACATCCATGGTCGCCTCAGCAAACGTGTCCTCTAGGTTTTGGATAAAGGAACGCTTTCCGGCATCGGTGGTGAAGACCTTGCAGACATTCTGCACCAGCTCCGCCACCAAGGACATACAGTAACCGTCCTTTTCACACACCTAGCACACACATTATATTAGCTCACCGCTAAATAGGTTATATGTATTACATGATATGGTAAAGATATGGTGGAGAAATGGGAAAGAGAAAACACAAAAATGAGAACAATATCCAGGACGTTAATTAGATAACTAGTTCAGTATTAGGGAGGAACTTTTTACCATGATGAGATACACCAGGAGTCTTGAGAGCTCAAAGAGTCGGCCATTTCGGGCCTTGTTAGCCAGGACACTGTAGCACAGTGTCTTGCCACACAGCACCAGCAGGCGGGCCGCGTTCTCCATGTGCCAAGCCTGTGGCAAGGCTACAGCGAGGGGAGGGAATGAGAGGGAAACTGTTTGAGAAATATTACAAAATATTCAAAAACATATTGTATAACATTCACATTCAATTACATGCAATCAGACGCTGCAATTTCAGTATTATTTAATGTATGGATAGATATGTAGTTTGTAGTAGAAAATGCCGTTTCATATTAGTCGCAGCGGCAGTGATTATTTTAGTTCTAGCCCATAAAAGAGTATTTGCCAAACTGGTGCTTGGTGTCGCTTTGACCTACTGGTGGCATGTTAATTTGTTTTACAAAATGTAGCAGTGTAGAATCCAACCTTCAGTGGTACTTTTTAAACATTTTAAATATGCAATACAACTTCCATACAATACAACTTAATTAATTTTCTTCTTTTTGTCTGAACTGTGAAGCCAGCTACCCCTTAGCTCCTCAATGATGGCTAAGATGGTGTTAGTGCTCCAGTCTTTCTGCTCCATGTCCGCATGGAGCAGCAGAACCGCACTGGCCAGGTCTACAAGGGCAGCGCTTGACAGCTCACTCCTCGTCAGCTGCTGCCAGCCAAGGGAACCTGGAGGAAGGGCAGTGGTTTTAATGAGTTCAACTGTAGAACACATCCGTCATGGGGGGAGAACATGGCAAGCTAAATAAACGGTCGTCTACAGTCATGACAGCCTATGAATATGAGACGACGAGGTTGATGCAGTAAGTTCACACCCGTGGCATTAAGGCGGAAAATCGGACAAAACAAAAATCATTGAATCTTTTTGGCTGACTCACCATCCGGTAGCAAGGGCCCATACAGTATGAAGAGCAAGCGGGCCTGGCTCACCATGGGCCAGGGTCTCAGGATCCGTGTCAGCCAAAACACACAGTCTTTGCGGCTTAACCATGTGTCTAGGAGAACCTGACGGCAAAACTGTCTAATTTGCAGCTCTAGGAATTGATTCGCTCCTGAGGAGATAGGGTTAGTGTTAGGAGGGTACAGTATGAAGAATGCTCCAATGGACCCATCCACTTGCTTTGGATGGGTCCATTGGCTGGTAATTAACATATATGTGTGTATTTATATACATATTTCTGCAGTGTGTGTGGTTGATGGCTGGTTTGTGCAGCCTCACCTGGCCCAAGTCAGGCTGATTAGTCTGGGACTGGGAGAGGCTGCACAGCTGTGGTGCATTGGCTGATCAATGTCCACAGGTTAAACCAGCCATCACCACACACTCAGGACAGCACTAGAATGCTAGCTTTGTTCCACCTGCTCCATCTGCCATTTCCACAAATGTCAGTAAACCAGGCTATTCAACACCCTGCCTGTGTCCTCATATTAGAAGAGCCCTAGAAAGCCATGTAAGCGTGCCACTTAGCAGCAGCTATGCTACAATATTTAGTCGCAATGCAGTTGAATTATGAACAAATTAATGTGAAGTAACTGTGTCTGAAGCCCAAGGAACAGAGGACTAGCCTCATGTGACCACCCTAATCTCAAAAGTTCTCATTCTGTTTCTCTCTGCAGAGCCGGCCTAAAGCCTGTTGGAAACCTCTCCCAGAAATGGACCAATCAGCACTAGGCTAGGAGGAGAGTTTCAGTTCATGTGAGGGAGCAAGGAGTACCACAGGATATGCAGGATTTAAAGAAAAATGGCAGTGCCCAATGAGGGTGTAGAAATAGACCAAATAACAATGTTAAAAAACAAAAATTTGCACAGAAGGCTTTTCTCAGATGTTTTTGATGTACTTCCCACCAGATATGACGAGTGTCACTTAGTTATTTAATTTAAAAAAAAGAAGAAACAACATAACATGCTGTAGGTAAGATTTCAGAGCTGTAATTTGAGTGTGATTTGTTGCCATTGCCAACCCGTCAGCTATCGGTGAGTGAAATGCTCTGTGGGGATATCTGTTGTGGTTGACCTCGCCCCTACTTCTGATTTAGATTGAGACCACTCCCCTCCTCTTGCCTGATTGGTTTGGGGAAGTTGCACTGCCCATCACAGGTCCTGAAATGCATCACTCTTCAATGGTGGAGAAATGTGGGTTACCCTTTTGTACTCTCTATTTAGAACTCAAACAAGTCCTACCTACAGACCCTTTAGGAAATAAATGTCACTCTGTTGAGGAGTCCTCTGTTAGCCTGAAGATCCATACAGTATATTTCACTTACCGACAGCATGTTGTGTTGTTTCTTTTTTTCAATTAGAATGATCAAAATATCTTATTTGCATAGGATGAATTCCCCGAGATTATCATGGAACATTTAATTTGAACACTTCCCCAAAGAGTTCTGCTACAATACCATTCTTCCCGATGTAACTGTAGACACTGTGCTTAACCTGTACACACACCTGGTTCTCCATTGAGAACAACCTCAATTGTTCCTGGAAGTTTTGTATATTTGCACAGGGCGATAAACGCTCCTGAGCATTCCACCTTATTCCAACCTGCAGTTAGAGTCTTAAAAGCAATAGATATGATGTAAAGATTAGATATCTACTTATGTGTTGGTCAAATGTAATGTAATAGAAGGGGATGGAAAATAAGTCATATGATGAATGTAATGTAAGTGTTGTAATTAAAAGACAGCAACATTTTCAATGGAATTGGGATTGCTTTCTGTGTGTCTATGTGGGTTTTGACCTGCAGGAAGACACCATGGCTGGAGCTGCCAAGGCAGTTTGCTGCAGTAGGACCACACTGCATCATGAAACATTCGACCTGCAAAGACATTGATTTGATCATGCTTAAGTCGATAATGCTAAAGTTGCATAATCTGTCTGGCAGACAGGTTGTATATATTGTAGACAAAGTCGTTGGGTAAACTGTCGTGAACAAAGTATATAGCAGCTATACTATACTGTATATATATCAGCCATAAGAAGAATTTCCTTCGGGATTAATTAAGTTCTATCTTATCTTATAACAACTTATGTTACCTTTGAGAACTTCTTGTAGATAAATGTCAACCTGTCTCTGGTTGGTAGTAGCCAAGTGCATCTCTTGAACAACAAGCCTAAGGAACACGGTGAATTGGGAAAATATAATACTCAGTTAATCTACGCTGCATATATTTAACCAGATCAATATAGACATCACTCGTGCAATTTCAACTATATCAAATAAACAAAGTGGTTGGGCAAAACGCCACTTGGAAGAATATCATGCCTGAAAAAATGCACGTGTTTTAAATACAAATTGTAAGCATGCACATCACGGCTACTTTTCAAAGCGGACATTTGTACCTAGATCTCTGCATTGTTGATCGGTAGCGTGCTTGTCGTGGTGAAAGTTCTGAGGGATCCATCGTCGAGTCCAGGCCTGGGTGGCCACGTGCTCCATCACGTAGCGGCTCATGGCCTTCGACACCATGCTGAACACGCTCATCTCCCGGACTGACCGAACAAACCCAAATCAAATCAACACGCAACAAGTCACATATATATATATATATATATATATACACACACACGTCTATACACACGCCTAACGTCGCTGTCTCGCTTGCCCACCGGAGAGTCTGTGGAGGATCATGTCTAACACCTCGGCCGGCAGCTCCTCGAAGAAGCTGCCTCCGCTTTTGCACTGACTGCGGGTCACCATCGTGGTGCCTGCCTGTTGTCGACGTGGACGCGGACGCGGGGCCTTTGAAAAGAAGAAAGAAATCTCTTTGTGTGTGTGTGTGTGGGGGGGGGGGGGGGGTGTACCCTACATTCTGAATCTGAATGAACGAGAGTCAGATACTTGCGAGAAAAACACAAACTCCGAACCATTGACTCTGCTGCTGTCTCCTTTGTCGTCCGGGCGAACGCTCCCGTATTACTCGACCACACAACTCGACGGTTGTCAGTGTTCTATTCAGTGTCGTTCACGGCACAAGCAAGTCGAGTCTCGCGCGCCAGCGGATGACGGTGACGCGCTCGGCAGAAGCTCCGCCCCCCTCCCCAAAACACACACACAACACACACACACGCACGCACACGCACACGTCTCGCAGTGAGTGAGTGAGTGTGTGTGTGTGTGTGACAACTGTGCGTTTATCACAGCCTCCGCGACACCTCATTCATATGATGAATGTCTAACCCTCTACTCTCTCTATCACGTGCTATATTATTATTATTATTATTAGTAGTAGTAGTAGTAGTAGTAGTAGTAGTAGTAGTATTATTAGTATTAGTATTAGTATTAGTATTGTTAGTATTATTATTAGTAGTAGTAGTATTATTATTAGTAGTATTAGTATTATTATTAGTAGTAGTAGTATTAGTATTATTACTATTATTAGTAGTAGTATTATTAGTATTATTATTAGTATTATTATTAGTATTAGTATTAGTATTATTAGTATTAGTATTGTTAGTATTATTATTGTTAGTATTATTATTAATAGTAGTAGTAGTAGTATTATTAGTAGTAGTAGTAGTATTATTAGTATTAGTATTAGTATTAGTATTATTATTAGTATTAGTATTAGTATTGTAACGAACACCGCGGAGGAGCAGGCAGAGAGGAGGCGGACGCGGAATATAATTAACCTTTTATTCTACCAAGAACAGAGAACACTTGCATCACTCGAACTCCTGCAGTAACTCAACCGCATGGCCACAACACGTGACACACACACAACTTCCCATAATCCCTCGGGGCCCCTTACGTCATCTAGCGGCCGTATGGTGGCCACGCCCCCCCCCTGGCCGCTACATAGCCCCCTCTTGAGGGGTTAGTCGTCCCCGACAACCCCATCACCCAAAACAAAATCCCGCAGGTATTCGGGCTGCCGTCGGTGTCGAACAGCCCGTCCGGGGCTCCTAGGAGGACAGGGCTGGTCGGGGCATGGTGGGCTGCCGCGGCCCCCTTTCTCCACAGCAAGCGGAGCAAGGGGGCGGTATGGTGCAAGTCTGTCCCGGTGCAGCACCACCATCCGACCCCGTCCAGGCATCCGCACCCGGTACACCACCTCTGTGATCTGCCCCACGATTTCGGCCGGCCCGCGCCAGTGGCTGCGCAGCTTGGGGGACACGCCTTTGGTGCGAGTAGGACAGTACACCCACACCTTGTCCCCAACCGCAAAGGCTTGCCCCCGACAGTGGGTGTCATAGGCCCGCTTCTGCCGCACCCCTGAGCTGGCCTGGGCCTGGCGGGTGTACTCGTGGACCACCCTCAGGCGGTCCGTCAGCCGACGGTAGTAGTCCAGCTCCGCGCCCCCAGCAATCTCCGGCTCGGGCGGGGCGCCGAACACCAGGTCCACAGGTGTTCGGAGTTCCCGCCCGAGCATGAGCGCAGCAGGCGTACAGCGGCTGGATTCCTGTACCGCAGTCCGGTAGGACCACAAGACGAGAGGCAGGTGGCGGTCCCAGTCCCGCTGGTGGTGGCTGGTGAGAATGGCTAACTGAGTTGCCAGGGTGCGGTTGAAACGCTCAACCAACCCATCACTCTGGGGGTGCAATGGCGTGGTCCTCGTCTTGCTCACCCCCAGTCGCCTGCACACCTCGCCAAACACCTGGGACTCAAAGTTCCGGCCCTGGTCGCTGTGGAGCTCTGCAGGGACCCCGAACCGAGCGAACATCTCCTCCACCAGTCTCTCGGCGGTGGTAGCTGCCGTCTGATCCGGCACCGCGTACGCCTCCGGCCATTTGGTGAAGTAGTCCATGGCCACGAGCACGTAGCGGTTGCCGGTGTCAGTGGTGGGGAAAGGTCCAAGGATGTCCACCCCCACACGTTCCATCGGGGCCCCCACCAAGTACTGCTGCAAGGGGGCGTGAGACCGCTGGGTAGGCCCCTTCTTGGCGGTGCAGAGGTCACAGCAGTGGACATGCAGCTCCACGTCCTGTCGACACCCAGGCCAGTAGAACCGCCCACGGAGACGGTGCAGGGTCTTAGAATTCCCAAAATGCCCCGCCCCCGCAGCCCCATGGACCAACTGGAGGACCTGGGGGCGGAGCAACTGAGGCACCAGCAATTGGAGAAGGTCGGTTCCCTGCCCAGGAGCCTGCCACCGTCGGTGTGCCACCCCGTCGTGGAGCTCGAGGTTGCCCCACTGCGCATGGTAGGCTTTCACCTCTGGCCCCGCAGCAGACACTTCCGTCCACGATGGTTGACGACCGTCCTCCAGCCAGCCTCGCACTCGTCCCAACACAGCATCTGCAGCCTGGTGTTGCCGCAGCTCCCGACTGGATAGCGGCAGCCACCCGTCGCCGCTGCCGGTTTGAACAGCTGCCACCAACGGCAACCCCTGGCCCCGCTCCTCCAGTCGCTGACAGTACCGGCACTCCATCGCCGCACAAGGACGCCGGGAAAGAGCATCGGCGTTGCCATGCTGACGCCCCGGCCGGTGCTGTACCTCAAAATCATACTCCTGCAGTGCCTCCAGCCACCGGGCCACCTGGCCCTCCGGATTCCGGAAGTTCAGGAGCCAGGTGAGCGAGGCGTGGTCGGTGCGCAGGAGGAACCTGCTCCCATGCAGGTAGGGTCGGAAGTGCTGCAATGCCCGGACCATAGCCAGCAGCTCCCGCCTGGTCACGCAGTAGTTCCTCTCTGCCTGGTTCAGGGCCCGGCTGTAGTAGGCCACCACCTGCTCCCTGTCCCCTCGTCTCTGGGACAGGACAGCCCCTACCCCCACGTTACTAGCGTCGGTGTCCACAATGAAGGCCTGCTGGACCTCTGGATAGGCCAGCACGGGAGCCGCAACCAGGGCGGCCCGGAGCTGGTTGAAGGCTGCGTCGCACGCGCTATTCCAGGCGAAAATGCGGCCCTTGTCGGTGAGACGGTGCAGGGGGCTGGCAATGGTGGCAAAATCCTGCACAAATCGACGGTAGTAGGAGGCCAGCCCCAGAAAACTCCGCAGCTCACCGATGGTGGATGGTGTTGGCCACTCCCTGACTGCAGCCACCTTCGCTGGATCAGTGGCCACCCCCTGTGCACTGACCACATGTCCCAGGAACAGGGTCTTTCTACGGAGCAGGTGGCACTTCTTTGGGTTGAGTCGCAACCCGGCCCCCCGGATAGCGGTGAAAACCTCTTGCAGGTTAGCCATTGCCCCTTCGAAGCTGCTGGCGTGCACCAATAGGTCGTCCAGGTACACGACACATCGGTCACGTGGGACAGCTGCCAACACCCGCTCCATCAGTCTCTCGAATGTGGCAGGTGCGTTGCAGAGACCAAATGGCATGACCCTGAACTGCCACAACCCCTGCCCAATCGTAAATGCAGTCTTTGGCCGGGCCTCTGGGGCCACTTCGACCTGCCAATAGCCGCTGCGCATGTCCAAGGAGCTGAACCAACCGGAGCCTGTGATGTAGTCCAGGGCGTCGTCAATGCGGGGCAGGGGGTAGGAGTCCTTGGTGGTGACAGCGTTGAGTCGGCGGTAGTCCACGCAGAACCTCCAGCTGTCATCTTTCTTCTTCACCAGGACGGCCGGTGCTGCCCACGGGCTGTCGGATGGCTCGATGACCCCTGCAGCCGCCATCTCCCGGATCTTCTCCTCCGCCACCTGCCGCTTAGCAAGGGGTAGACGGTGAGGCCGCAGGCGGATGGGTGGCGACGATCTGGTGTCGATGGAATGCTGGACCAACCTTGTCCGCGTGCAATCCTCGTCATTGGCAGCATAGAGGTCTACGTTGTCATCCAGGAGCTTCTTCAGCTCCTGGCGCTGGTGATCATCGAGCCCCTCACAGCTCCGTTTCCACAGCTCCTGGACAGCCCGACAGGTCTCGGTCGAGGGAGAAAAGGCGGGCAGCATGGTGGCATGCCCAACTGCTGGCGTAGACGACCCCCTGGTGGCTGGCGTAGACGCCCCCCCGGCGGCTGGCGTAGACGACTCACCGGCGGCTGGCGTAGACGACCCCCCGGCGGCTGGCGTGGACGACCTCACCGGCGGCTGGCGTAGACGACCCCCCGGCGGCTGGCGTGGACGACCCCCCGGCGGCTGGCGTGGACGACCCCCCGGCGGCTGGCGTGGACGACCCCCCGGCGGCTGGCGTAGACGACCCCCCGGCGGCTGGCGTAGACGACCCCCCGGCGGCTGGCGTAGACGACCCCCCGGCGGCTGGCGTCGCCGTCTCCCCCGGTGGCTGGCGTCGACGACTCCCCGGTGGCTGGCGTCGACGACTCCCCGGTGGCTGGCGTCGACGACTTCTGGCGGTTGCCGTCGCGGACCCCCTGGCGGCTGCCATGGACGGTGGGGCTGCAACCGTCTGGCAGTTCTGCCGAGCTCCCTCTCCCAGGCCGGTGTGGAGCACAAAGGTCTCTGTGCCAATGGTGAGCCTGGCTCGGGACACATCGATCCGGGCCCCCCAACGGTCCAACAGGTCCAGGCCGATGATGCACGGGTCCTGGATGTGGGCTAGCCAGACCTCCTGCACCATCTCCTGGTCCCCCATGCGGATGTGCACCGCCTTCGTGCCCTCCATGCTGGCCCGCTCCCCCGTCACCGTCCTCATCTGGACTGCAGTAGGGGTCCACGCTGCGGCAAGCACCCCCTTGGTGCCCTGCAGGACCCCCGGGCGGACGAGGGTAATGTTGGACCCGGTGTCCACCAGAGCTCGGCACGCCTGGCCATCTAGCTCACAGTCCACGAAGAGCCCTTTGGTGTGGCCCAGGCGGCCTACCAGGGTGCATCGGCCTTGAAGGGGAGTTAGGTTTGGGAGCAGGGTTCCCCTCGCTGGTCCGCCCCCCGCCCGTTTCCCGACGGCAGCCAGGAGCGAGGCTTGGGTGCGGGTGCCAGACAGTCCCGAGCGAGGTGACCAACCTCACCGCAGCGATGACAACGGGTGGGATCCCGCAGTGATCTTCCTGGCATTGTGGGAGTTTGGGGTGACACCCGACAGACCTCGTTGTCATCCTCCTCTCGCAGTTCATGGTCTGTCACCCGGACACGTGGGGAGGTAGCGAGTCCACGTCGGGGGGTGGCTCTGGTCATAAAAATGGCCTCTGCTCGCTCCGCCTCCTGTAGCGCATCGTCCAGCGACCGGGGGGCAGCAAGCCGCACATGCTGCCGCAGGCTCTCCGGCAATAACGCACGCAGGAAAACGTGGAGGGCGAGGTCCTCTTGGTCAGCTGGACTGAAACGGGGATATCCACGTTGGGTGTGGAGGCGCACGTCGGCAGCCAGTGCTCCCAGACGCTCCCCCTCCCGCCGATAACAGTTCATCAGCTCCTCCCGGTTTCCTTCGGCGGAGAGGCGCTGACCAAATCGTCTCTCCAACGCGGCGGTGAGGGCCGTGAAGCTACCCCGGTCCACTGGGGGGAGGTCTAACAGGACCTGCGCCGCCGGCCCTTCCAACGCCAAGGCCAGGTGAACTGCCGCCTCCTCGTCCCCCCACCGGCCAAACTGCACCGCCATCCGCACTTGGGCAAGGTACGGCCCCAATGGTGTGGTTCCGCCATATCGTGGGAGCTTTACTGCGCTTCTGTATGACCCCAGGGCGGGCGGGGAGCTGGCCGGTGGGTCATGTTCTGTTAATGGGGAGGTTACCAGCATCCCCTGGCTGCAACTCGGCATGGCAGGCATCGGCGCTGGAGTATCCACCCCGGTCACTGGGTGACGGACGGCCTCCCGTAGGCTGCCACCGAGTGGCCCCCGAAGCTGCTTCTCCCTCGTCGCACGCGGCCCTGGCGTGCTGGCGCCACCTGGTGTAACTGGGAAATACACCCGTCGCTCCATCTCCCGAATAGCGTCCTCAATATCGCGGAGTTCGCTGTCCATTTTTTTTTAATCCCACTTCTGACACCAATGTAACGAACACCGCGGAGGAGCAGGCAGAGAGGAGGCGGACGCGGAATATAATTAACCTTTTATTCTACCAAGAACAGAGAACACTTGCATCACTCGAACTCCTGCAGAACTCAACCGCATGGCCACAACACGTGACACACACACAACTTCCCATAATCCCTCGGGGCCCCTTACGTCATCTAGCGGCCGTATGGTGGCCACGCCCCCCCCCTGGCCGCTACAGTATTATTATTAGTATTATTATTAATATCATGTTATCTATAAATATTATCTGTAATACTACCTCTCATCTCCTCGCATCATCATGTGCAATATTCTTAATATCATCTCCTACATTACCTTTCAACATTTTGTGCAATATTCTTCACTTCAATTATGCCAAATCGTTTTCGCCGTCTGAATATCTTATCTTGCCGATATATTTGTATATTTTGACATTGTTGTACATTGTATATTTGTAAATCTGTTAGTTTATTTGTATTATTCTGTCGATTTCACTATTGTTGTATTGTACTGTATTGCTATGCAACCTGGCACAAGAATTTCCTTCGGGATTAATAAAGTTATATCTTATCTTATCTTATCTTACAAATGTGTGTGTGTGTGTGTGTGTGTGTGTGTGTGTGTGTGTGTGTGTGTGTGTGTGTGTGTGTGTGTGCGTGCGTGTGTGTCTAGATGGGGGAGTGGAGTAGGGTGAGATATACAGTAGCCTGTATGAATGCTCAGATGTATGCATTGAATCTGCATATTGTTATGCAATCATCGCATCAATTCATCTCTATTGACCGTCAACAATATTGCTTGTTTGCTTATTTCCCTGTTAAGTCCATGCACTTTTGATAGGTTCCAGAAGGAAATTGAATAACTAACAGAGGTAAATGCTTAACTACCCTTGGAGTACACTGAGGGTATTTTACAGTAAGAACCAGATCAAATGATCACCCATGAGTACTAATGCAATCTGAGCCCAAGATATGTATTATCACTATTATTGTCGAAAAGATTAGAATAGCTCAAGATCAAGACTTACTTTTTTTATGTGTTGCTTGAGTCATTTATCTCTCTTTTTGTAAATACTGTTGTAAATAGTGTTGTTGATTATTCACCATGCCAACCAACTTGAATTGCATGCATTGTTTCTGTAAATGATTAATTCCTCAACCCACCCCCCCACCACCCACCACCACCACCACCACTACCACCTCCCTTTCTGCAGAGCAGTGGCCAGGTTAGCAATTAGGCTACCATGTAGTTCACCGTCATAGTGAACCAACAACAGAGCTGAGACTCAAAGCCGTTCTCAGCAGTCAGATACAGTCGAGCGACAGAAGCTAAAGAAGAACTGAACACAGATATTGCTGAGGCCGCTAAAGTACGAATCCAAAGTGGTCACTGGCTTCAAGATCAATGGATTAATCACAGATCGCTTAACATATTTTTGTACCTTCTTACAGGCTGACCAACAAAGAAGAAGTAACATGGCTCTCCAGCTGCTCGGCTTCTTCCTGGGTATGCTGGGGTTTTTTGGTACGCTGGCAACAACACTGCTTCCCCATTGGCGCATCACCGCCTACGTGGGCTCAAACATCATAACATCCACCTCCTTTATGAAGGGCCTGTGGATGGAATGCGTACGGCAAAGCACAGGCATTTACCAGTGTGAGCTGTACCGATCCCTACTGGCACTGCCCCCTGATGTTCAGGTAATGTGATATTAGCAGGAAAGAACATTATCATCATTGTCTAATTGAGAGTGATCATCTGATTGGTTGTCACTGGGGGTACATTCATTCAATGTATTCAAACTGGCCTTTGCCTTGCCTTGTGCTGTCTGTTTGTGTGTTTTTAAGGTCTGTTGTTACTTATGCTTTATTGTTTGTTTCTTTGTACTGTTTTATGGGCATATTTTCTACTTAAAATATGTAAAATATTGCCGCCCACATTTTCGTTTCTATGTAATATAAAAAGTTTGCTGCCTAATCAAAAAGGCAAATATTTCCTCTATTATTTGTCACTGTAGGCCGCCCGAGCGCTAATGGTGCTCTCCTGTGTCAGCAGCACCTTAGCTATCCTGCTAGCTGTCATGGGCATGAGGTGTACTCAGTGTGCCCGGCATGGCCCATCCACCAAGAAGGCCCTGTTGTTGGGCGGAGGTGTTGGCTTCTTCGGCGCAGGTTTACTCTGCCTGGTCACGATGTCATGGACGACCCACAGCATTATTCAGGACTTCTATAACCCCTTCCTGCCAGGTGCGCTGAAGCATGAGATGGGCCTGGCTATTTACGTGGGATACGCCTCGTGCTGCCTCAGTCTGACCGGGGGCTTCGTCCTCTGCTGCAACACCAATGGGCACCAGCAGCCAGTAAGACACCGCCGTCCCCCACAATGGGCAACGCATTTCTCCTCAGCACCTCCTCCACCCCCTGCTGTCTTTGCCTCGGCTTCGTCGTACGAGCGGCCAGAAGCGCTCAGGGGTAACTGTGTCCCCTCACGTCTCTCTGTCTCCAGCAGTGGCTACAGGCTCGATGGCTATTTTTAAATGGTTAGGTACTTGCTTAATTAGAATATGATTACATATTACTATTGCATGAAGGCTCCTCCTCACCACTATCATTGTTTCCTTTGATTCACGTCAGAAAAGTCCGAAATCAACCTTTTCTGATGAATAAATACGAATATAAGTATGTTCAAACACATTACCAGAAGGTGGCTTGTCTTCAATCCAACCAAAGTTTATATAAGATGGAGAACATCGGATGAGGAGCAAAGAGTATCCCAGACAACATGGTCTTAATTTGAATAATACAAACTTTTGATGCAAACACAGAAATTGAATGTGTATGTATGTATGTTAAGACATACTAAATAACAGCTCCAAATATTCAACCCTGATTTTGTGTCATATGTTTCTCTTTCTGTGTGAACGTTTGTCTGCTTGAGTTAGATCCTTAATTGAAGTTTTGTTGTATTGATCTTAATAAAAGAATCACAGACATTTCAAGACGTGGTATCTGCAGCATATGTTGCCATTCTCAACATAGGCTAAATCAACGTGTCATTATTAATATGCTGTGAATTTATTATGCAGATGGCACCCTGTGTGCTGATTATAGTCACCTCAATGAAGCTACAACACCTGACCACTAGCCAGTCTCTTATCCAGGATCATCAGTCATTTTCTTTCAAAGGTGGATCTGGTTTGCAGTTAACACCAGTTAACCTGCACAGGAGGTTCTGTTGACAGCTGTGATAAACCTGTTCAGGTTATTCGAGTTTCTCTGTATGCCTTTCAGCCTGAATAACGCTGTGCATACGTTCTAGCAGCTGATGGACCACGTGCTGCAAGAGCTGGACGACATCTTGGTGGCCATCGCATCCAAAAGCGAGCACCTGTTGCACCTCAGGGCCCAGTTCAGTGTGCACGGGCAAACCCTACAAAGTGCCAGTCCGGCTTGTTCACCCTTGAATTACTTGGCCACCACGTCACCGGGTAAGGGGGCGGTTCCTCTGCCCACAGAAGTGGGGGCTGTCATGGATTTCCCGAGGCCGGGCCACGACTGGGCCGCTAAGTAAGATTGACTGAGGATGCCCCTCAACAAACACTGTAGACAACAAACTTTGAGTGAAGCAAATATGATCTGGCCACGCAAGGCAAATACAATGCATCATGTGACATCCATTTGACGTGATTACAAGTTGTGGCAGACGGCCACTGAGGGGCCGACTAGGGAGTGTGGACAATGGTCGGGGGAACCGCAGTTCCCCAGTCGGCCCCCAGAGGGAGCCAAGGAAACCAGGAAGTGTAGAGAGGCAATCAGCCTCATGGGAAGTGGCTGCGCCTCGTTGGGGGAACTCGGTGGCGGCCAATCAGGGGCCTGGCTGCGGCCAATAAATAGGAGAGGACCTGGGTGGTGTGGAGAGTTGAGGAGAGAGAGAGAGGAGAGCTGGAAGCGGTGGCGGTGGCGGTGGCGGGCGGTGGCGGTGGCGGTGGCGTGGCGGTGGCGGTGGCGGTGGCGGCGTTGGAAGCGGTGGCGTTGGAAGCTGGAGCGGAAGGAAGTAGCGGACGTGGGAGAGGGAGAGGAAGAGGAAGAGGATTGCAAACGACTGACGAGTTGAAGAAATACCAAAGTGGCTGTGTGCCCGAGACTTGGATTGTCTGAGAACCCCGCCGTGTGCTGAACCCCTGGACCGCCTGAGAACCCGCCCCGTGAACGAACCCCACCTGGCTGACTACCCGACCCATCGCCGAACCCCGCTCTACCTGAGGACCCGTCTCCGTGTACCGACCCCTGCTAACGGACCACGACTACCCGCACGGACTAAAGGACTAACCCCTACAAGTACCCTGCACTTCCCCTTCCCCTGTATGTTAAATAAACCCGGTTTACCTTATATTCTGGTGTGGACAGTGGATGTATTATATTCAGTTGTGGTCACACTCCACCCCAATATAGGGAGTGTGCCACATATGGTGGAGAATGCGGGCAGAGAACTAAAGACAGACTGAAATTAATAAATCAACCCCCCACCATGGATATCGAGGCGCGGCTGAATAAATGGCAGTATGGGGACCTGGACGACGATCCCCCTGTGAAAACCAGCCGGCAGAAGAAGAAAGCTGCCAAAAAGCAGAGGGCTGGGGCTGCTGCCGGGACGGGCCCACAAGTCCAGGAGAAGGCCATCTCCCTCCAGGAGGAGGACGACCTGACCAGGGAGCTGGTACGGCAGCTACGCCATGAGCTCCAGGTCGAGAAGGAGAAGATGGGCCAGATGGAAGCCATGGTGAAGGAGTGGTGGGCCATGCAGGCTAAAACCCAGAGGGGATACCAGGACCTGGAGGCCAAGCAGGCTAAAACCCAGAGGGGATACCAGGTGCTGGTGGACCTGCGGCTTGAAAAGGAGAGCATGCAGCTGCAGGAGAGCCAGAAGAAGGTGCAGGGGTTGTACACCGAAAGGGACTTCCTGTCGGGGGAGCTGAAGGCCTCAGCCCAGCAGGAGGAGCAGGCCCGGAAGGAGGCCAAAGGGCTCCAAGACCAGCTGAAGGCCCAGCTGGCAACTGCAGCCCAGCAGGAGGAGCAGGCCCGGAAGGAGGCCAAAGGGCTCCAAGACCAGCTGAAGGCCCAGCTGGCAACTGCAGCCCAGCAGGAGGAGCAGGCCCGGAAGGAGGCCAAAGGGCTCCAAGACCAGCTGAAGGCCCAGCTGGCAACTGCAGCCCAGCAGGAGGAGCAGGCCCGGAAGGAGGCCAAAGGGCTCCAAGACCAGCTGAAGGCCCAGCTGAAGGCTGCAACCCAGCAGGAGGAGCAGGCCCGGAAGGAGGCCAAAGGGCTCCAAGACCAGCTGAAGGCCCAGCTGGCAACTGCAGCCCAGCAGGAGGAGCAGGCCCGGAAGGAGGCCAAAGGGCTCCAAGACCAGCTGAAGGCCCAGCTGGCAACTGCAGCCCAGCAGGAGGAGCAGGCCCGGAAGGAGGCCAAAGGGCTCCAAGACCAGCTGAAGGCCCAGCTGAAGGCTGCAACCCAGCAGGAGGAGCAGGCCCGGAAGGAGGCCAAAGGGCTCCAAGACCAGCTGAAGGCCCAGCTGGCAACCGCAGCCCAACGAGAGCAGCAGGCCCTGGAACAGGCCGAAGAGCTCCAGGCCCAACTGACGGCGGAGCAGGCACAGAGGACTGCCGCCGGCCAGCGAGAGCAGCAGGCCCTGGAGAAGGCCGAAGAGCTCCAGGCCCAGCTGATGGCGGAAGGCCAACGAGAACAGCAGGCCCTGGAGCAGGCTAAAGAGCTCCAGGCCCAGCTGTTGGCCACAGGCCAACGAGAACAGCAGGCCCGGGAGCAGGCCAGAGAGCTCCAGGCCCAGCTGGCGGCCACTGGCCAGCGAGAGCAGCAGGCCCTGGAGAAGGCCGAAGAGCTCCAGGCCCAGCTAACGGCGGAGCAGGCCCAGAGGACTGCCGCTGGCCAACGAGAGCAGCAGGCCCTGGAGAAGGCCAGAGAGCTCCAGGCCCAGCTGATGGCTGAAGGCCAACGAGAGCAGCAGGCCCTGGAGCAGGCTAAAGAGCTCCAGGCCCAGCTGGCGGCCACTGGCCAGCGAGAGCAGCAGGCCCTGGAGAAGGCCGAAGAGCTCCAGGCCCAGCTGACGGCGGAGCAGGCCCAGAGGACTGCCACCGGCCAGCGAGAGCAGCAGGCCCTGGAGAAGGCCGAAGAGCTCCAGGCCCAGCTGACGGTGGAGCAGGCCCAGAGGACTGCCGCCGGCCAGCGAGAGCAGCAGGCCCTGGAGAAGGCCGCAGCCCAGCTGATGGCAGAGAGGGCCCAGCTGAAGGCCGCAGCCCAGCTGACGGTGGAGCAGGCCCAGAGGACTGCCGCCGGCCAGCGAGAGCAGCAGGCCCTGGAGAAGGCCGCAGCCCAGCTGATGGCAGAGAGGGCCCAGCTGAAGGCCGCAGCCCAGCTGACGGCGGAGCAGGCCAGAGAGCTCCAGGCCCAGCTGTTGGCCGCAGGCCAACAAGAACAGCAGGCCCGGGAGCAGGCCAGAGAGCTCCAGGCCCAGCTGATGGCGGAAGGCCAACGAGAACAGCAGGCCCGGGAGCAGGCCAGAGAGCTCCAGGCCCAGCTGACGGCCGCCGGCCAGCGAGAGCAGCAAGCACTGGAGCAGGCTGAAGGGCTCCAGGCCCAGCTGACGGCGGACCAGGCCCGGCTGAGGGCCATAGGCCCCACTGACGGCGCAGCGGCAGACGACCCGGGAGGCGTCGGCGCAGCGGCAGACGATCCGGGAGGCGTCGGCATAGCAGAGGAGGATCCGGAAGGCGTCGGCGCAGCAGAGTACGATCCGGGAGGCGTCGGCATAGCAGAGGAGGATCCGGAAGGCGTTGCAGCAGCAGACGACCCGGGCGGCGTCGGCGCAGCAGACGGACCGGGGATCGGCGCAGAAGCAGACGACCCGGGTGACGGCGCCGCAGACGATCCGGGCGGCGGCAGCGCAGCAGCAGCAGACGATCCGGGTGGCGGCGCAGCAGGAGCGGACGACGACCCGGGCGGCGTCGGCGCGGCAGCGGCGGACGACGACCCGGGCGGCGTCGGCGCGGCAGCGGCGGACGACGACCCGGGCGGAGGCACCCCAGAGCGGACCATTGGAGGAGTGGGCCGCCCCTCCCTCCTGGTCGGAGCTGAGGGGGAGGGTATGTGGCAGACGGCCACTGAGGGGCCGACTAGGGAGTGTGGACAATGGTCGGGGGAACCGCAGTTCCCCAGTCGGCCCCCAGAGGGAGCCAAGGAAACCAGGAAGTGTAGAGAGGCAATCAGCCTCATGGGAAGTGGCTGCGCCTCGTTGGGGGAACTCGGTGGCGGCCAATCAGGGGCCTGGCTGCGGCCAATAAATAGGAGAGGACCTGGGTGGTGTGGAGAGTTGAGGAGAGAGAGAGAGAGGAGAGCTGGAAGTGGTGGCGTTGGAAGTGGTGGCGTTGGAAGTGGTGGCGTTGGAAGCTGGAGCGGAAGGAAGTAGCGGACGTGGGAGAGGGAGAGGAAGAGGATTGCAAACGACGTGAGTTGAAGAAATACCAAAGTGGCTGTGTGCCCGAGACTTGGATTGTCTGAGAACCCCGCCGTGTGCTGAACCCCTGGACCGCCTGAGAACCCGCCCCGTGAACGAACCCCGCCTGGCTGACTACCCGACCCATCGCCGAACCCCGCTCTACCTGAGGACCCGTCTCCGTGTACCGACCCCTGCTAACGGACCACGACTACCCGCACGGACTAAAGGACTAACCCCTACAAGTACCCTGCACTTCCCCTTCCCCTGTATGTTAAATAAACCCGGTTTACCTTATATTCTGGTGTGGACAGTGGATGTATTATATTCAGTCGTGGTCACACTCCACCCCAATATAGGGAGTGTGCCACAAAGTCTTCCCCTGCTCTAGGATTCTAGGATTTTTATGAGCGTCAGGGGACATCACAGAGGGCTTGGGCTGTCCACTTTACCCAGCAGGGTAGCTTGGCTTAGGTCAGCTTAGTGGGAAAACAATGGTAGCAACATAGCCAAGACATGAAACAAAAAAAGGTATTTACCTGCTTCTTTGTATTGGGTCAGAGCCATGCAGTGATGCGCTCTACTTCGTTCATCTGAGGTCTCATCTTCCCCCGTCCAATCACGTACCCAAGATATTGGGTCTCTACCAATCCCAACCCACTTTTTTTTGGGGGGGGTTTGCGGTTAGTCCTGACCTCCGCTGTGGCCCCCAGCACATTTTCCAGTTGCTTCAAATGAACGGCCCAGTCCACACAATGGATTACCCCATCATACAAGTAGGATGCTGCATACTCCTGGTGGGGTTTCAGGATTAGATCCATCAACGTGGTTTGGGGCTCCATGGATTCTAAATCGAAGGATTTAGGCCATCCGAGGTGGAGAATCTATTTTGCCTGCTTGTTTAGGGGGACCTGCCACTACCACTTGGTTAGGTCTCGGGTTCTGACGAAGCGACCTGGTCCCATCATTCTATTAGTTAATCTAGGCGTTGAAGAATCATTGCAGAAACGTGCAGACCTGTCTGGCTTGGGCACCATGTGATCTCTGTCGAATAATCTTACCAGGATCTGTCATGATTTCATGTGCAAGCATGGTGGTCCGTGCGTCCCTGTTGGTTTGAGAAGACATCACGATATCGCCACAGTCAATCTATGAGGTCCAGTCTTTGGCCCCTGGATTAGTGTTGGTCCAGACTGACTTCATTTGTTTCTTGTGGATTGACACGGCATCAGTTGTTGGTCAGAGTCATAGCATTTTTTGAGTTTATATGATAGATTTGTTGGCACCTTCTGCCAGCCAAACTGCCTTACCCGGTAGTTGACTTGAAAGCCTGGACTCTGCTCTGGTTATTGTTATGTAACCTCTCGCTCTCTCTCTGGCCGAGGAGAGACTTCCTGGTTCATAACTAGGGAGTGGTTGCAACCCCAAGCTACGCTGAGTAAAACTGATCAATGATTATCTCTGCCAAACGCCATAAATGTAGGTCTCACCCAGCTCCCTTCTGTGGGGGGTGAGGTCGCTGTCCAGGGTTCTGAAATATCTCCTCAGCCAATGTGGAGGGCTCTGGAAGCCTCCATTGTCTAAATGATTCAATAATAACATTAAATATAGCTATTTCAAATGTATCGTGGAAATACTGAGAAAGGGTTGGACTGTTTACCAAATTGGTCCAGTGTGTGACTCACTATTGCGCCCTTGCTTTGAGACAAAGGATATCTACACATCATTTGTTAATGTGAAATGTTATTGGGTTTTCTCACATTTACATTTAGGGCATTTAGCAGATACTTTTATCCAAAGTGATTTATAATGAGTAAAATTTTTAGTTAGTACTTAATGAGTTAGTTCTCTGTGCAGTTCTCTGTTTTAAGACATGATTGACTGTAGATATGTGACGCGATTTCTAGTTAAAAATCGATGGCTTTAAAGACGTTCTGTCTCAACGGGAAGACAAAAAAAGTGCCAATAATAAGATGCATTTAGCCCTACCTACGTTGTAATCGTAAGAATAAAGAATAAAACGCATGCAACTCCTCCTCCAAGCAATGCATTCCCCTGCAGGCTGCCGAAGACTGTAAACCACTGGAAGATAAAACAAGAACCCAATAAAGTGGCTGCGAGGACGTTCGTGTTTGCAGTGCTTTCTTTCTCTGGCATCCACGACCAGCCTTTATGCACTAAACGTTGTTTTCTCTCTCTCTCTACCACGGAATCCATCCACATGTCAGGCGGGTTTTTTTTCTCCACACAGGCAGCATTCACGCCCCTCCAACTACCCTCTTACTCACACACACACACACAGTCACACCACACCACACACACACACACACACACCACCACCACCACCACCGACTCCTCTCCCTGCGCTCCAGCTCTCTGACCAGCCGCTCGGGTTTCTGATTTCTGATGATCGTGATAACTTCAAAAATCGGGAAAGCGAATTACACTCGCGTTTACTGCAACCTCGTTTGTTTTCAATTAGTCAATTAATATATAAAGGTCTGTCTATACATTACATTTTGTTCTGTTTTTGGACATCCAACCAACCAGAAGCCTTCAAGGTTCATTTTCTTTGCAAAGGTAAGGAAAAAAGCATCTTGACTTTTACATTATTCTGATTATTATTATTGTTGTTATTATTATTTGCCTTGTTGTAAGTGTACAAACTATAACTCTTAACTGGCAATTGTTTTTGGTGAGGCGTCACGTCTGTCGATTTCAATGGCATGATAAAAAAAACCAGCCCATTGAAACCTGGAGCCAGTTTAATGTTGCACTGGGAGAGGAGCCGGCTGTGCATGAGGTGGTTCATCGTTGGATACGTCGTGTGTTTCCATTTTCTAATTAAATGTCATTAGGGATCATTTAAACTACGCGCATCGGAATTGAATTACGCACACGTGTGCGTTTTCCGAAAGGAAGAGAACGATTAAGTTGGGTTTTTAGTATTGTCAAAGAAATAAAAAAATGCAATATTGCAATTCATAATTTATCCATTCTATTGAAATAACTCACAACCAGTATCGTCAAAGATGAATGAAATAGGTGCAACACTGCAAAGAAATAATTATATTATAAATAAATAAATAAATACATGGACAAAGATAGAAATAAAAATACATAGAAAAAGATGATTCCTACTTGTGTACAATTTGAGAGTACATTGTTCGTGAGTTATTTGTGCTCAGCAGGATGGCCATCCACGCAGAGGGCCTGGTGGCCATAGTCATCTTCTACCTGCTCATCCTCTTCGTGGGCATCTGGGCGGCGTGGAAGAACAAGGACTCCGGGGCAGGAGAGGGCGCTGACCGCAGCGAGATCATCATGGTCGGCGGGAGAGACATCGGCCTGTTCGTTGGAGGGTTCACAATGACTGGTGGGGAAAGTCTGCTTTGCATATATCATACACACAGATCACTGCAAGATAGGCCTGCACATGAGTGAGAAATGATTCGAGAAAAAACTAAGCCATTATGCCATTTTAATTTGAAAGCCCTGAGGTGGACTTGTATTAAACAGCGGAATTAATCTATTATTTATGCGTTGCAATATGCAAATCAAGGACTTGCATATTCGTGCGTATTCTGTTAAAATTAACAGAAGTGTGTCACTCATGAAACACAAAAAAAAGTGAAGTTTGGTATTCGTTGGATATTTGATTTTGATTTGCCGTACAATCAGACACGACAAAGCATCCCAGCTGAAATACATGCTCTAGGTCATGGAAACTACAGAAAACAACAGTATTTCTTGTCGCTATCAATATTTACCCGAGAAATGCTTCACCACACTCTCCCCATATATCTTCAATGGCTAGTCTGAGTAAGGGACTGTCTGCAAACTACACATTTCACCTATGGTCTGAGTAAGGGACTGTCTGCAAGTTGCATATTTCACCGATGGTCTGAGTAAGGGACCATCTGTAAACTAACAAGGTGTTTTTCTTCCAAGCGAAGGTGTGTAGAGTGTGTTGACGCTGTTCTTGTCTCACAGCCACCTGGGTGGGCGGCGGGTACATCAACGGGACGGCAGAGTACGTGTACCTGCCGGACTCCGGCCTGGCTTGGGCACAGGCCCCTTTTGGTTACGCGATGAGCCTGGTTGTAGGTCAGGAATCATGATTACACACACACACGCACGCACGCACGCACGCACGCACGCACGCACGCACGCACGCACGCACGCACACACACACACACGCACAAGAATAAATAAAAGTCCTCAAAGGTGTGCTTCTTATAGCTCCGTTTGCATACCATACTGATATAGGTGGCCTGTTCTTCGCCAAGCCCATGCGCTCCCGTGGATACGTCACCATGCTCGACCCCTTCCAGCAACTGTACGGCAAGAGAATGGGTGGCTTGCTCTTTATTCCTGCGTTAATGGGGGAGATCTTTTGGTCTGCTGCCATTTTGTCAGCCCTGGGTAAGTGAACATGGACATTGACAGAACGCCCCCCCCCCTACACACACACACACACACACACACACACACACACACATAGACATGTAGTAATACACATTGTATCATGCTCATATATAATATGAAAATAAGAAATAATATAATATATAAATATGGGCCACTGATAAAACATGCTAGGGTTACTAAGTTCTAACTAATATCGCTGTGTTATTTAGTAAAATAATAGTAATTTGGAAGCATTGTATTCAGACAGTGTTTACATTTTGGCATAAAGTAATGAGATTAAATAATCAACTGATATATTAGCATGTCTCTTGTTGACCACAGGTGCCACCTTGAGTGTCATCGTGGACATTGACATCAACATGTCGGTCATCATCTCTGCCATGATCGCCATCTTCTACACGCTGGTTGGAGGTCTCTACTCGGTGGCCTACACGGACGTGGTTCAGCTGTTCTGTATCTTTCTGGGCCTGGTGAGTTTCCACTGCGGCTCAGACGTACGGCTACATGGGTCAAAACGGTGGGTGAGGTACGTGGCGTGACACAGATTGTCCCGCCCCTTCTCCCTCCTTCCTCTTCAGTGGATCAGTGTGCCTTTTGCGCTGTCAAATCCCGCCGTGGCAGATATTGGTGTATCAGCCAAACGGCCAGTTTACCAAGCGGCCTGGCTCGGCAAAATTGATTCCAGTGAGACGTGGATGTGGGTGGACAATTTCTGCTTGCTGGTAAGCTCCGGACCCCCGGACCCACACTGTGTTCACAAGAGATTATACCATCAAACAAAAGCAAAACATTCCGATTGTTCTACGCTGCAAATGCCACAACCGAACCTTTGTTTTTACTTCTAGATGTTGGGGGGGATTCCCTGGCAGGTGTATTTTCAACGGGTTCTGTCTGCCTCTTCAGCTACCTATGCCCAGGTGCTGTCATTCCTCGCGGCCTTCGGATGCCTGGTCATGGCCGTGCCGTCCGTCCTGATCGGAGCAATTGGAGCCTCCACAGGTAAAGAAGTGTGTCATGCCAGGTCAAGTGGAGGGGGAGCATGTTTTAATAGCGACACACAGGATGGTTCTGGTGCTCAGGGTGTTTGACCCCCTAGCGATGCTGGCCTAGAAGTGCTGGGTTCAAGCCTTTGTTGTCTGCAGTCTAACCTGTAGAATTCACCAGTCTCTCTTTAGAAAAGGGTCTGCTAAATTGCTTAAAAGTAGTAAAAATAGAAGTACAGTTATTTAAATAGAAAACGTAATATATCTGATGCGACATAAATAAATATACACGTGTGCAACTTGGAGGATGCTTTTATCCAATGCAGATGCATTCTTAGCAAAGTATTTCTTACCGTTTCCAGAAAGCAATAGTCATAGCAGGTCTTATCTCCTGGGTAGTTGGATGAGTATGTTGAATATTACATCTGAAGAGACTCATTAATGTTGCTGCTTCATCTCAGTCCAGGCTAATCAGCATCTACTTGGGTTGGGACAGTGAGGGGCGACCAAAAGAGAACAGAATATTAAGGGTGAGAGTGATGCGGCGCAGAAAACATGCAAATGATGAAGGATCAGGGTTGATTTAGATTTCTGGAAACGCTTAAATAATTACTGTCATTTTTTAATCAAGCAAATACAATGTATTTGATGAATGTCTAGTTGAGACTATTTTTACGCTTCTTGTGCCAGATTGGAACCAGACCTCGTACGGGGCCGTCGCTCCCAAAGATAAGGATGAGTCAGACATGATTCTTCCAATTGTGCTCCAGCACCTCTGCCCATCCTACATTTCCTTCTTCGGGCTGGGGGCGGTGTCTGCGGCTGTAATGTCCTCTGCCGACTCATCGATTCTCTCGGCCAGCTCTATGTTTGCGAGGAACATCTATCAACTGGCTTTCCGACAGTCGGTAAGAGCAGGCGCAAGCAAGCCCGCGTATATATATATTTAAGCAGTACAAGCTTGTGGTCACACAAACATTACGTGAACAAATTAATTAATCAATTTGAAATCAAATTCGATGTCATGCGTCGGGAATGTTTTGGTCTTTTTGTTTGTTAGTGTACAACACTATGTTTGTTGAACTGAGTGATAGAAATCCATCATTTATGGCATTTCTTCTCTACCGATCTGAACGTTTCTCTTGTCATAACCTCTGCTCATCCGTACTTTCCTCAGGCGTCAGACCGGGAGATTGTCTGGGTGATGCGCATCACCATCTTTGTTTTTGGAAGTTTGGCAACGGCTATGGCGTTGCTGACCGGGACCGTGTACGGCCTGTGGTACCTAAGCTCGGACCTGGTGTACGTGATCATATTTCCACAGCTTCTCTGTGTGCTTTTCATCAAAGGCACCAATACGTACGGCTCTGTGGCCGGCTATGTCTTCGGCCTAATACTACGCATTGGGGGTGGGGAACCCTACCTTAAACTTCCACCTTTCATCTACTACCCCGGCTGGATTACCCAGGAGAAGATCCACCACCTCACCGGGGACGTTGAATACTTTGTCCAGCAGAGATTCCCGTTCAAGTCCATGTCCATGTTGGCATCCTTCTTAGCCAATATAACCTTCTCCTACCTGACCAAGTATCTCTTTGAAAGCGGAACAGTGTCACATAAGTATGACTTCCTGGATGCTGTACACAGAACAGAGATTATGGACAAGACCACGCTGGTTGGGAATCAGGACAACATTATCCTTTCAGAGATGGCGCCAGTCAAGCAGGCCGTCGGAGGAGCTCGCGCCGGGACCTTCAACAACGTTGACGTCCTCAGTGACGATGGAGAGTCCAGTGCGGAGTCCTTGCAGAATGAAGAATAGCGAGAAACAAAGTAAAACATGGTTTGAGGCATAAGCATCAATTTGCGAACAATGGTCGCTTGGGGTAAGCACACTGAGAAAGATCTGTTTTGTCTTCAAAACGACTCCACACGTGTGTATCATGCTGAAGATGTGGTGCTGCCCTGTTCCTTTAGTTCTTGTTCTGCTGAGGAAAGCTGGTGTCACTAGGACCCAGACTTTTAGATCATGAGAATCTCCATGCACCCTGAGTTGTTTCACGAGGGGACACACTTGTGTGGCCCTGGATGTCTTAATTTTAACTGGTGGTCTGTGTAAAATAACACATGCCTGGAAATGAGTAGCCAGCCTCTGCATCAAGTCCATGCACCCATATTAATTAAATCATATTGATCACTTAAACATACCACTGCCACAAATTGTTTTAAAGTGCTGCTACAGTGAATGCAGGAAGGAACAGAGATGAAGACGACATACAAAGTGCAATACAATGTTATAATGTTTAATGTCTTTAGAGCAAAGGTTTTGTGTAAATGTTTTGCGTCGGTGTATGTTTATGCATATGCATGTGTCTCAAGACACTGCTGATAAATGGAAGGTATTGTGGTGTATTTCATTTGATTCTTGTTTATATAGAATATTATTTCTAAATGCTGCTTTAGGTAATATTTGAGAGTTCTAAAGAGGTAGAGAGAGCAGAAGAGATTAGGATTTTGAAACTAAACCTCCCCTTCCTCTCTGCTCTCTCCCTCCCTACATTTCCTCCGGCATTGAGAAATAGTGCATTGCATGCACCTGTCATTGACAGGCAAGACAGATTCCCCGAACCAATCAGGTAAGAAATATCGTGATTGGTCAGAAATGAGCCGAGAGCAGTCTAAAGCTCTAGCTCATACAGAGGCAGGTGCAGTCAACTGGAAGCCGATATTGTCACAGCCTGTTTTACTCACTAATTCCTGAATACCTATTCTAGCAAATGGCACTCAAATTATATCTGTTACATCGTACCTACAGCACCTTTAATAGAGCAATAATGTTTGATTATGTCTTTGTAAATTGATATATTGTGTTGAATTAGCACACAGTTGCATTTCCAGGTTTGTGACCAATCCATTTTCTGATCATATTCATGCTGGACTGATATACTGTAGCTAAAGAAAAGAACATGGGTTTTTTCAGCAAAGATTGTTTTCTTTCTTATATTTTCTTTCTTTCTTATTGTTAGTTTTTATTTTAATTGAGCAATTGAAGCTTGGGTTTAACATGCAAAGCTATATCGACTACAAAAGTGCTGATAACTTAGTCCCTTTACAGACCCAGGTCACTGAAATCCATGCTTTTGCTTCAAACTATTATTCCGAACACACCCTGTCAAATGATCTCTGATGAACATGTTTGCATTTATTTTTATTTCACTCAAACGTGGATGCTTAATCATGTACCCAAATGAGTAAATGTAATAATTTGATTTCATGTGACACAGGAATAGTTCACCGTCTGCTGATTCTCCTAACAATTGGGTAGTGTTTTGAAAGCACAATAAAGTAATCACTAGCCCATACTGGTGTGGTGTCAAAATGACACCACACCAGTAAAATGTCTTGTGGTGGAGGTTGGGTTTAAACAGCATTTCCACATTTCCACACTTAGGTTGCTACAGGATAGGCACACTTGGTCGGCTTTGGTTTGGCTTTGGTTGTATTGACAATCATTAAATTAGATAAACATCGGTGCTCTAAATCATTTAATATGAGGTGTTGACATGTCAGTATAGACTTTCAAAGAAGGCATTTGAATGAAATATATTGAAACTTTCAATATTTTTTTCTTGCAACAAATCTATGTTGAAACAAGATATCCCAATATACAGAACCACTGAAATCGGACTACCGACTGAATATTTTCAAACGGTCTCCCAAATTTAAACCATGTGTATGCAAGTGTTATCGATCTGTCTTCATTACCTGTTGATTTTCATTTTGACTGTCATTCCATTCTGTGTGTCTGCATGTTGTTTGTTGACACTGAATGGTGCAGACACAAGCCACATTGCAACATGAGTTTAACAATTCCTTCAGCATATGGATCCGGATGTGAATTGGGAAGAATTCATTTGGATTACGTGAGTGACCTCACTTGCCAATTTATAGTGCTAACCTCAAGGCTGATCCACCTCTAAATACGACGCCCCCTCCTCATTTGCATAACACTGGACAGGTAAATCGGAGCGAATCATAGACAGTGTTTGTTTACCTGCTGCTACAATTGGCTACAATAGGAATGTCAGTGAAGCTTCACATCACCATATTACAACGTGTCATTTGAGAAACATTTTTAAGATATAAACAATAACTCAGACTTTGGTGAATGCATATGCATATAATTACCACAACTTTGAATTAACCAATTATTTTTAACAATTGCATTTTGGGTGACCTGGGACTTTGTCAGGGGATCGTCAGCTCAGCAGTTCATGCTCACCCCGAACACCGCTCTAGAGTTAACTGAGAAGCCACGCATGTTCACGGGGAACACTGGACCATGATTGGCCAGTCTCTCCACTACAACCACCTCCATTGTTGTTCACCATTGTTGTTTGGAGGGTGCTGGTTTATGGTGGTATGCAAAGTATCAGCGTTGTGTGCACAGAAAGATGTTCACTCATTGGACTTAAATGTGAATGTAGACCTTTTACTTTGTCTGTAAGAGGGACTTATGTGTGTGATAGAATTAGATCTATTCACTGAATTTAATCGAAAAGGAAAAAAAAACAATGTTAGCTGTTGATCAATATTTGTGGCTCTATGTCAAAAATAGCATTGTATTTTTCTGTGGTGTATAAAGTAAACGACATACGGATAAAGTACATTTATCAAAATTAATCTTTTGGTGACAGTGAAATTAAAGCTATTTGATGATTAATGCTTCGTAGTATTGTTGAGGTAAATAATAAATAATGTATAATTTACCATGCAGCCTTTGTTTGTGTGTGTGTGTGTGTGTGTGTGTGTGTGTGTGTGTGTGTGTGTGTGTGTGTGTGTGTGTGTGTGTGTGTGTGTGTGTGTGTGTGTGTGTGTGTGTGTGTGTGTGTGTGTGTGTGTGTGTGCGTGAGCGTGTGTGTGTGTGCTTCAATTGACTGACAGCAATCCATGCGCATGAGCCTGTGTGGATACAGCACTGTGAAGCAGTTCTGTCTCCAACTTGTTAGTGTCAGGATAACAACTCTTTGCTTCGGTGGGCAGCCAGCTACGTTGGTAGCGGCTTAGTGGTGGGTAACAAACATGTATATATTATCAAATATTAATTGATTAATGAATTCAACCAATGAATTCAACCAACACATAAACTAAGCAAAACTTGTTGCTTCTCCTTTTAATATATCTATCTGAAATGTATCCAAAAATGTTTGTTTTTACATTTTCAGTGCTGGCATGGGTGCGTACGTGTGTATTTGTGTTTGTTCGTGTGTGTGTGTGTATTTGTGTCTGTGTGTGTTTACGTGTTTGCATGTGTGTGTGTGCGTGCGCATGTGTGTGTATTTGTGTGTGTGTGTGTGTGTGTATTTGTGTGTGTGTGTGTGTGTGTGTTTGTGTGTGTGTGTGTGTGTTTGCGCGTGTGTGTGTGTGTGTGTGTGTGTGTGTGTGTGTGTGTGTGTGTGTGTGTGTGGTGTGCCAGTGTTGACAGCTGAGTTTGACCCTGTCTATTACATAGAATGACAGCCCATTGGCACCCAAGGCAGAACAAAAATCCCAGGCTGGCAGCATTCAAAGTAGAGAGATTTCACACATTTTAGTCAGTTCATCTCAATTGATAAACAGTCAGTTTATAACTCATATCAGCTCAATAATTCAGACCACATAATGAATGTATATATATTAGAATTGTCACTTCATATATACAGTATATTGCCTATTTGAACATGTCAAAAATATCTGTAAAATAAAAATAGATGAACCTACGACTATCGTGTAGAACTATAGCAAATATCAAATATAATATATACTTAGATATGCAAAGAGTAATATTTAGAGGGAGAGAAAGAAAGAAAGAAAGAAAGAAAGAAAGAAAGAAAGAAAGAAAGAAAGAAGGGGAATGAGAGAGAGAGAGAAAGAGAGCGAGAGAGAGAGAGAGAGAGAGAGAGAGAGAGAGAGAGAGAGAGAGTGGCAGATAATAACAAAGCCAAAATCAATTATCCTTAATTAAATGACCAAAAGGAAAGCAGTGGCATATTTTCAGACAGATACAAAACACGAAAGGGGGATAGAATTTTTTAGCAGTGCATTAGCACCCATTTACTGCTTTTCCAATCTCTGCAGTGGTGGGGAGAGAGAGAGATACAGTATACAGAGAGAGGGAGAGAGAGAGGGGCAGCCCTGGTAGTAGTCCCAGGTAGTTACATTAGGCTAAGTGCCTAACAGTAGAGAGCTGAGGCAGGGTGTGGCGCTTGGACGAAGGGAGGGAGGAGAGGGACAGATATTTATTGCTTGCTTGTTTTGCTCATAGGAGAGGTGATATGGGCTTTGAGTCTCTTGCCATTAATATATATATTAATGTACTGTATGTCCCAGCCACATGGACAGCACAATGCTCTGTGCACAAAATATGAAATGCTTTGTATGCTTTCATGAATTGCATAAGGTTGTATTCATCACAGATATTGAACTCATGTGCAAGCATATACTGAGTCAACTATGACACACACACACACACACACACACACACACACACGTACGTGCATGCACACACACACTCGCATACACACATACACACACACACAAACTCCCATAAACCCCAAGGCACCAGTTTATTAACACTGGCAGTTGAAGGCATGGAACATAAATTACAGTCGAAGTTATTATAGCCGCAGCTATGGTACAGCGTAGCTGCAACCACAGTTTAACAGTTCCTGGTTCAGGCGGTTGGAAATAGACATGAAATGGACGATACAGACCTTTAAATGCCAACATTAATAAAGTGTTTTTGTAGGACGTAATATAAGGTAAAGAGGGCTGAATAAATAAAGGTTTGTAGACTATTTGGGTTTGTCCATCAAAATTAATCATGGGTATTTTTTTTTGCTGGACTCAAGAGAGCAAAATTCTAAATCAGCATAAATATACTGTAACCTAGGATAATGAATACTTCATTTTGCCATGTCTCGCATTAGATACGCTGTGACAGGTTCAAACACAACTGAATAATGATAAATCACGATTCACGATTAATTACTAAACAATGACCAAAAAACCATGAATAACTAACATTCCAATGCTCCGATGCTTCCAAAACAGAGGCAGCACTATTGACTTACAGTACTTAAACCTGGTTCCTCTGTGTGACTCTGTGAGATCAAAAGCATTGTCCACAAGGGAGCATTCAGATAGTATGCACTGGAAGGGGACAGCATTAAGCTTAAACACAATGGGATCTATATGTCGATATGCAACTGCCTGTTGCATATCGACACAAGAGCAATGTGATTTGATCCTTCAGGGTTTGATGATCCTGATGAAAGCGGCAACACACTAGTCTTTATGTTAGCCCATTTTAAGCTTCATATGAAGACACACACATAAATGTTTATGAATAATTTTTCATATTGGTTGATTTATTTAAGCGAAAGAAACCCTTTTGTTGCACTTTTTCACCATGTTAGTGAAAACGCAATTGACGCAGTAGCTTACACCCCAACACGTGTAGGCTACTGCCTACACGCTGTAGGTTGACTAACCGCTGTTCTAAGCCACGCTTAGCTGACATCCCTGGGTCATCCCTGGACAATCGCGCCCGATCTGATGGCTCCACTGGAAGACAAGTCGAACACAGTCCCCCACAGGGCCCTGACATGGCCTGGAGCACTCCGTCTCCCGGGCATACGAGGACAGGTCATCAGCCTACTGGCTTCCTCAGTGACCAGTGTCTCTATCTACTGGTACGAGACGTACAGACCTACCCGTGGGATTGATGCTCCCCTGGGCATGGGTTCAAAGTTCTGGGTCCGATTACCAGGATCTTCCAGCAAATTCAAGGCTCACAGAAACCCTCTAAACTCTAAACTAAGGTCTGTTGCTGTTTGCTTTGCTCTGCTCCTATACGGTTGCAGAGGAATGCCGGCAGCACCAATCTGCACAGGCTTGGAGGCAGATCCAGACCGGTCCAAAGCTACCCCCAGGGAGACACAGCCTAGCCAGGCTTGACAGAGTCTGATGTCCTCCTGCGTCTGCACTCATGGGCATGTGGCATGGCTGAATGCTCACCAGCTGCTGTTATGGGAGTACGTTTCTAGGAAGTTTTGCATTATTACCTTCATCTTCCATCAGCTTCATGGTGCCGATGGCAGACTGTGGAGTGTGTGTGTGTGTGTGTGTGTGTGTGTGTGTATGTCTGTTTGGTAGCTGGTTTAAGCAGCCCCAGCCAGTCCCCAACTAATCAGCCAGGGCCAGGTGAGGCTGCTTATACCAGCCACCAAACACAAACGCCCGACAGACATATAAAAGGTTATTATGGATACCACTTCTCACGCAGGAAACATTTACTGCATCCTCCACCGGTGTGGGGGATCTGGTGTGGGGCTCTCTGCAGGAAGGAATGAGCAAAGGACACAAGATGCACCATGACTCCATGTTGTCCACACAGGAAGTATCTATGCCGATTGAGCCTTTGTGCAGCAGTTGACTGGTCCCTTTGTCGTGCAAGCCACAGAAACGAGTTGAACCAACCGCACTTCTCGTCTGTATGGTCTTCTGGACGAACCCAATCACTGCAGTATTGTTACGAGTGGTGGTCCAAATCCAGGACAGCGAGGCGGGTGGCTATTAAACCTCAAGGCTGGGAGTTTAATATAGACAGGTGCAGGCGGCATGGGTAGATGCAGAGAAAAAATAGAGCTCTTCAAACTTGCTACCAGACAGATCACGTGGTACACATACGACGAAAAGAACTAGACAGGGCACATGACGCATATAAATACAAAACTAGACAGTGAAACAGGGCAACAAGTCATATCCATATCCAAGTCACAAACATTGCCGAATCTTACCTTGCACCAAAGCATATGAGAGAGTGTGCGCAAGCCTGCTTATTATGTAGGACTATGTGTGTGTGTGTGTGTATTTCCTCTGCATTCTGTCTCTGAGTGACAGCTCTCCCAGAGGCAAGGGTGTCAAGCAGGCCTCAAGATTTCTTAGCTCGTGGCTGCTCAACACACAAGGAACTGGGGACCTGGCATGTGTTAATGACTTTTTAAATAAAAGGCCATTCTTATTTTTTATGTACCCATTTTTGTCCCGACCCCCATCCACTAAACACAATCACAGATTTCTGTAAGAGAGCTGTTTTGTAGGGCAAGATTTAGATTTTGACATGCACCACGATGACAGCCTCCGCACCCAAAAGACAAAATAACTTTTAAGAGAAGCCAGTGCATATCTGTCAGTGTTGTAAGTGTGTCTGCATCATACTTTCAACAAATAGTATCATCCACAAGAGAACAAATGACCACACATCAACTTGGTATAGATAACACATCATTATTGCACATCGTTGCACATAAATCAACCACTGTACCCTTTTGAAAACCATTGATTTATATCCTATGGTGGCTCTGTGAGTATTGAGCTGTGGTAACTAATGAAAACGGTCTGTGTCTTCTATTAGCCTTCACATTGATCTCATTTGTGGTAAGTGGCTTCGCTCCGATTAAACTTGAACAAGCCAGGGTAGGAAGAGAGAGAGGAGGAGAGGAAATTAGTTGAGTTGAGTTCTAAGTGGGTTTTGAAAATAACTCCCTAATAACTACGTCAGGGAACTGTATCATTATCACATGATAAATATAGACCGTTATTTATGAATGCATATGTCTCTGTGCCCTGGGCGTCTTATCCCCTCTACACTGTAATTCCTGCACACACATCTAAAGAGGTTTTAAAAATAGGTAAATAGGTTTTAAAATGAGAGAGAATAATAACGTGTCATTGGCTGTGAAAGGACTGTGCTATCAATGCTCATCACATCCTCCACAAAAAAAAAAGTAACATGTATAGTTAAATAAAGTGGTTCTTAACAAAACCCTCGAAACACTTTCAGCTGCATCATTTCTCTGCTCCTATTGGCTCCACGAGTTCATATTTAATTTGAAAGCACGGTTCTGTTGTCTCCTCCTTCTTCCCCTCCTGACTGCTGATCCATAGGGACGCCACCTGTTTTAACAGGCAATTGATTTGTGTGTGTGTGTTTGTATGTGTATGTGTGTCTGTGTGTGTGCCGTGAGCGCGCCTGTGTGTGTGTGTGTGAGTGAGCGTGCATGCATGCATGCGTGTGTGTGCGTGTGTGTGTGTGTGTGTGTGTGTGTGTGTGTGCTGTGTACATGTGTGTGTGCGTGTGTGTGTGTGAGTGTGCGTGTGTGTGTGTGTGTGTGTGTGTGGTGTGTATGAGTGTGGGTGTGCCTGTGTGTGTGTGTGTGCGTGTGAGTGCACGAGTGTGTGTGTGCATACGTACATACCCTATGTGTGTGGTTGTGTGTGTGTGTGTGTGGTGTGTGTGTTTGTGTCTGTGTGTCTGTATGTGCGCGTATGTTATATGTACTGTATGTGCATGTGTGGGGGGGGGGGGTTAATACAGGAATAGCGCCAGGAAAGAAATAACATTGTGTGCACTCTTGTAAACAGCGACCTCAGCGCATTGGATGTTTGTCTGCAAGCAGATGACATGTGTGCACGTGCATGTGTATTTGAAAACCCTCAGCATGAATACTTCATGATACAGTCCAATGGGACATAATAGAAGGCTTGTGTAATACCCATGGTGCCACCAGATACTAATTGATCAATAAATTATTGATTCATTAGAAAGAGGAAGAAAGAGAATAAAATGGCACACCACCTAATTATAGACTGCAGATGAGTTACAGATAGATAGATAGAACTAGATAGATAGATAGATAGAGCGATAGATAGAGAGATAGATAGATAGACAGATAGATAGATCACAGTGATCGACAGTGAGAGACAAGCAGTCATTAAATACTCCTGTTCACCAATTCTGATTTATCTTCACTGTGGTTCTAGGTTGGCAGAGGAAGTCATGGCTAAGTATAATCTCATTACCAGTTCTGAATGGGGAAAGATAATTAAATCTACATGAACTCAGTCATTTATTGACCCATATCATATGGTGAGACACGATTTGTTTTCCGTATATAGACGGATACCCCTGCAATTGAAATCGAATGAAGCACGTGTTACAATGCGAGGAGTAATATCCTAGGAGAAAACAACCATGTACCTGTGTGACTCCAAAATATTTTGGCATAAGTTTTCGCACAGGCTTTAAAAAATTACTTTACCCAAGTAACCTCTCGATCTCCGAGCAAAAACTATAGCCTTTGAAATGGTTAGTTCCAGTTGATAAGGTGGATGCTTGTCAGTAGCCTGCCGGCAGAATGGTGGGGGAAAAGGTATTCCAAGTAGTAGAAGGAAATGGATTGTTTGAGCTGTCGAGTTCCCATTGTGATCAAACTTTCAACTGTGGGTGAATGCAAAAGCAAATTGACAGTAGATGTTCATGTATGAACATGTGTCAGTCTGCTTAAACTTGCCATTGTCATTCCAATGTCTTTTTTTGTGATCATAATGTGGCGTAGCATAGTGTTGGGTAACTTGTTTTCAGGTCAATTTAAATATGAGAAGCCAGCGATAAAGCATCTGTAAAATAAAATACTAAATGTGCTACCATTTCAGGGTTATCAGATCAAATCACCACAGGCTGAGCTGAAGCCGTGTAAATGCTGTCAACTGGGTGCAGTTTTGTGTTGTGGGGAATGAAATTGATTATTTGAGTGGGAACCAGAGAGGCTATTCATCTCCGAGTCCAAACAAGCTGAACCAAGTCATAAATCAATACTTTAGAAAATACGTATGTTATGTATGTTATTGATGTTTCATTTTGACTGTGTGCAGCAGTTAGCCTATGATAAAGCCCATCAGAGGAGTCTCACACAGGAACAAAATAGAAGACTTTAATGAACATCAGGTTCGGGCAGGTAACAGGCCAGGTTTACGATCATTTTTGATGAGACTGCACACGTAAGGGAGATAATCTAATCGATAAGGGTGTATTTCGACCTACAATTCCAGTTTTATATATTGGTGTTGATGTTAATCTTCAGACCTTGGGGTGAGAGAAGCTATTTGTCACTTAATGATCAGTAGACCCTTGACCTCACTAAGCAGCTAACCTGAATGAATGCACTAGAGCACCCGGCCTTGGCTGTACGACTGTACGACACTCTTCAGGGACCTCTATTAATTACTCACTCAGTAAGAGTGCAGGCAAAGTGATAGATTGAGATCATTTGTAAGCATGGAGGGGAAAATCAGGCAAAGTTATGTTTGAATGTTGGTAAAAAAATGTGTTGTGTGTGTGTGTGTGTGGACCTGCCAGCTCTAAGTGATATTGGTTGCCTCCTGTTTCCTCCGGGCTAACAGGGGAGTAGCATGTCCCAGACAGGTGCCATTTGTCTAGCTAACCAGCGGCCGCTGTCCTCCGCTCTGCCCAGCGCTAATGCTTCATGACGCTGTCAGTTTCACATGACACATGATACAGTCCAGGATTTGGCCCCAACAACACACATTCAATTACGTACTGTACGTGCACGTAGGCCATCTGTTTTAACAGGCAATTGATTTGTGTGTGTGTGTTTCTATTGGTTATTTATTTGATCATTTTTGCAGCCTTTCTAATTTTAGTATGTCTGAATGTTGTTCCAAAAATGTGTGTGTGTGTGTGTACAGGTGCATGTGCGTGTGTGTGTGTGTGTGTGTGTGTGTGTGTGTGTGTATACCGTGGTGACAGACGGATGAGTTTGACCCTGTCTATTACACAGAATGACAGCCCACTGGTCCAGCATATTCTGGAGCAAAGATCCCCTTCCTTGAAAGCACCTTAGGGAATAGAATAGTGCATATTTATGTGTGTGCGTGTGCATATGTATGTGTGTGTGTGTGTCAGGGGGAGTATGAGAGAAAAGGGAACGTAGGAGTGTGTGTGGTTAGGTGAGGCTGCTAAAACCAGCCACCAACCACACACAATCCACAGAGTATATAATATATATACTGAATTGCAGTATGCAGATGCAAGAGAGAGAGTGAGTGTGGTCGATCCAAAGCATGTGTATTAAAATGTCCCGCAACACAATTAGCCAACGTTTGTCTTTATAACTGCCTGTAAACAACAGAGACAAGAACCAGTGCATTCTAAAACTGAAATGCTTTTATTGTTTGTCATTCTCTGATCATGGATGTGGTGACTTGTTGCTTGGGGTCAACCGTGTGTTGGTGTTTTTTGGATCGATTTGGGGGGGAGGGGCATTCTTTTTCCATTTCCTGCAAGTCCCACCCGACTGTGTTGTGATTGGTTATGCTCATCACCTCAACGCATCCTTGTGATTGAATGCTAGCTGTGAGCCAGTAAGCCCTTTTCTGCTCAGAAAGCCTAACCTTTAACCAAGTAGTAGATCAATCGGAGGGACTGCGCCTGCTGTGATATTGGTTGTTTGGCTGTCAGTCCCCTGCTCCTATCCCTAACCACCAATCACAGAGCTCCCCTCACTTCATTCTGGCGCTGGCCCTAACGCTTTTTATACGACGTCCTAAATCGAATTACAAGGACGTGTTGAGGTAACGAGGAGTACGAGCCAATCACAGCATGCGTCGAAGTAACGAGTACTAGCCAATCACAGCACAGCAGGGAAGGATTTTCAGCAAGTGTGTGTGTGTGTGTGTGTGTGTGTGTGTGTGTGTGTGTGTATGTGTGTGTGTGTGGGGGGGGGGGGGGTTAATACAGGAATAGCGCCAGGAAAGAAATAACATTGTGTGCACTCTTGTAAACAGCGACCTCAGCGCATTGGATGTTTGTCTGCAAGCAGATGACATGTGTGCACGTGCATGTGTATTTGAAAACCCTCAGCATGAATACTTCATGATACAGTCCAATGGGACATAATAGAAGGCTTGTGTAATACCCATGGTGCCACCAGATACTAATTGATCAATAAATTATTGATTCATTAGAAAGAGGAAGAAAGAGAATAAAATGGCACACCACCTAATTATAGACTGCAGGTTGAGTTCTACACATCTACATAAACCCTCCTAGATAGATAGATAGATAGAGCGATAGATAGAGAGATAGATAGATAGACAGATAGATAGATCACAGTGATCGACAGTGAGAGACAAGCAGTCATTAAATACTCCTGTTCACCAATTCTGATTTATCTTCACTGTGGTTCTAGGTTGGCAGAGGAAGTCATGGCTAAGTATAATCTCATTACCAGTTCTGAATGGGGAAAGATAATTAAATCTACATGAACTCAGTCATTTATTGACCCATATCATATGGTGAGACACGATTTGTTTTCCGTATATAGACGGATACCCCTGCAATTGAAATCGAATGAAGCACATGTTACAATGCGAGGAGTAATATCCTAGGGAGAAAACAACCATGTACCTGTGTGACTCCAAAATATTTTGGCATAAGTTTTCGCTTTAAAAAATTACTTTACCCAAGTAACCTCTGGATCTCCGAGCAAAAACTATAGCCTTTGAAATGGTTAGTTCCAGTTGATAAGGTGGATGCTTGTCAGTAGCCTGCCGGCAGAATGGTGGGGGAAAAGGTATTCCAAGTAGTAGAAGGAAATGGATTGTTTGAGCCGTCGAGTTCCCATTGTGATCAAACTTTCAACTGTGGGTGAATGCAAAAGCAAATTGACAGTAGATGTTCATGTATGAACATGTGTCAGTCTGCTTAAACTTGCCATTGTCATTCCAATGTCTTTTTTTGTGATCATAATGTGGCGTAGCATAGTGTTGGGTAACTTGTTTTCAGGTCAATTTAAATATGAGAAGCCAGCGATAAAGCATCTGTAAAATAAAATACTAAATGTGCTACCATTTCAGGGTTATCAGATCAAATCACCACAGGCTGAGCTGAAGCCGTGTAAATGCTGTCAACTGGGTGCAGTTTTGTGTTGTGGGGAATGAAATTGATTATTTGAGTGGGAACCAGAGAGGCTATTCATCTCCGAGTCCAAACAAGCTGAACCAAGTCATAAATCAATACTTTAGAAATACGTATGTTATGTATGTTATTGATGTTTCATTTTGACTGTGTGGCAGCCAGTTAGCCTATGATAAAGCCCATCAGAGGAGTCTCACCACAGGAACAAAATAGAAAGACTTTAATGAACATCAGGTTCGGGCAGGTACAGGCCAGGTTTACGATCATTTTTGATGAGGACTGCACAGTAAGGGAGATAATCTAATTGATAAGGGTGTATTTCGACCTACATTCCAGTTTTATATATTGGTGTTGATGTTAATCTTCAGACCTTGGGGTGAGAGAAGCTATTTGTCACTTAATGATCAGTAGACCCTTGACCTCACTAAGCAGCTAACCTGAATGAATGCACTAGAGCACCCGACCTTGGCTGTGCGACTGTACGACACTCGTCAGGGACCTCTATAAATTACTCACTCAGTAAGAGTGCAGGCAAAGTGATAGATTGAGATCATTTGTAAGCATGGAGGGGACAATCAGGCAAAGTGGTGTTTAATTTGTGTAAAAGGTGGCGTGTGTGTGCTGTTGTGTGTGTACAGGTGCATGTGCATGCTGTTTCTGTGTGTGTGTGGTGTGTGTGTGTGTGTGTGTGTGTGTGTGTGTGTGTGTGTGTGTGTGTGTGTGTGTGTGTGTGTGTGTGTGTGTGTGTGTGTGTGTGTGTGTGTGTGTATGTGTGTGTGCACTAACCTGGCAGTGGAGGGGTGCTGTCAGCTGTGAGGTCCTATAGCTGGTTCACCGACTGACTGCGGCCACAGCTCCGCTGCCAACAATACAACAATAAATGCAAAAGCCCTCAGCAGAGAATGACCCTCAGCTAGGCATTCCAGGAGGCATTCAAGTTGGTGGCCAAAAGGGCTGTGCACAGTCAACAGGGTCCTGGGTCCTCAACCAGGACATCAGGAAAAGAGACATCCTCCTCCTGTGTAGAGTCTTGATGACTGATGACTCAGTGTGGCTGAAGGCAGAGCTGCCATGGCATGTACCCTGGGGAGGCCGGGGACACTTGGCCAATTTTGTCCCCATCACTTTTTAAAAGCATATTTTGTTCAAACATGTTCTGAGAAATAGTCGCAGCAAGAAATGTTAACGCTTTGAGAAAGGCTTACTTGCACAGCAAGCATACAATACACAAAAATATACAATGCAATGTAAATATAAAGAAGAAACAAATATTTCAACACATTTTGTGTGCTAACATAAACTGCAAAAATTAATCCCCTCAGCCTACTGATTCAGAATGTGTGATCTGACTGTTGCTGACATTTTAATGAATTAAATAACAATCTAAACATAGCCATGCCTATAGCTAAACAAGCCACCATCTCTTTTATATAGCTTATCTGATCATAATTCCAAGATATGAAATGACAAATACTTCCGTGCCTTGTTGTTGCTGTCATGTACTCCTGCTCAGCAATATATTTTTTCCCTGGGCTGAGGCCCACAAATAAATTGGTAAATTAAAATGATCCACTCCTCATTGGAAGCTAAAACAAGCAATTGAAGCCCACACTGGTTTTGTATTGATCATCCTTAAACAGTTTGAGTTCGGTGATTTTGTAAGACATGTCACCTGATGGATTACTGATGTGATGTCATTCATCAACTTCGCGTCATTTTCCCTTCTCTCGCTCTCTGCAGCAAGTCGACTGAGAATAATTGCAGTTCTTGTAATGTGGTGCTTAGACTTCAGGGCTGGCTTCTTCAGAGCAAGGGTCCTTCATTGTTAAAATAAATACCAAGTAGTTACCTGGTCATTGTTGTATGGAGTAAAAAAATAAAAAAAAGAATAGTAAAAGAATGGTAAATGGACTGCATTTATAGGGTGCTTTTCAGATCTTTGGCCACTCAGAGTGCTTTATAAATATTGCCTCCCATTCTCCCATTCATACACCCTTTCATACACCCATTCATACACCCTTTCATACATCCATTCATACACCCATTCATACACCCATTCATACGCCCTTTCCTGTCAACCATGCAAGGGAGACATTTAACCACGAGGAGGCAAGGGTTGAACCATCAACAATTCGGGTTGCCATACAACCTGCTCTTCCTCCTGCGTTGCAAAACTGTAAGTACATGCTGACACAGGGAAGATGTAAAATGTAAAATGACTGTTTAAAGTATTTTTCATTTCATATTTTGTGGTTTTTACCTAAAACAGTGTGTCCCCAAAACTCCAAATTGCAATGTTGAGAAATACTGCCAAATGCCTCTGTATAACATATATATAATCTCTCAGATTATCTCGAGCCAACAATGTTTATACGTATAATACAATAATACTATATGTGTGCATGTATCTGACCTCTGAATTTTAAAAATGTTAGTGGTTCATGAGCTAAGATTGAATGTGAAGGGTTCCCCAAGCCAATCCCAAACTGTGCCCACACTAACTCGACACAGATTTGTAGAATATTTTGAATTGTTCTTGAGTACGTACAATACACAGATTGTAGAACATGGTAAATGGATTCCGTTTCTAAATCGCTTTACAGTTGCCTGACATTCACCCATTCATACACTTAGCTAGGCGGAACCCGGGGATCGAACCTGCAACCTTCCCGCTCTTACCTCCTGAGCTACTGCCGCTTAGTGTAGGTGAATTAATTAACACAGGATGACTGTTTCACTATGAGTTGAATCCTGAGAACTAAGGTGTGTTTCTACAACATTAAAGCATTAAAACGTATCACCAAAACTGCAACTCTTTAGCAGATTTCATTGATATTGTATTTACTTGTATTTATTTACAAATTACATTTTTTAAACAATCATGATTTTCTAATTCAAATGAGATGTTTTCCGTCCATGGGCCCTACGACCAATTCATCTAAGATCAAAGGTCAAGCTGAATATTTGCTTCCATGTTTCACTTTGGTGTGCTGCACCCTCTGGTCTCAAGCTGGGAGGATGTGAGTCTGATGCCATCAATATTTCATGGGCTTGAAGCAAGTGGGTGAACCAGGTTAGCTCTAACAGACACATTGTCAACGTCACGTCATCAGGTTGGCAGGAGTTGGTGACTTTTTGCAAAAGCTTCACAATTGTTACAAGATTCCATACTTCTGTTGAATATGAATACATGCCAAAACACACACAAATACACGCACTACATCTCCATCAAAATAAAAAACACTCATCTGCTGTAAATTGAAAATAATACTAATAGGGCGACTGATAAAACAAATACTGAATTATTGTGTTGAGGCGAATAGGGCAGATGAAATAATAAATGATCATGCATTTTTTTTCTAAATAAAAATATACCGCTACAAGCTTACAGACGTGCAACCTCATCAGCAGGATCAGTGTTTAGTTAGTGTCTCCTAACTATAAGGAGTTCTCATTTACTGTGACAGTCCTTATGAGTAAAGACTGTCGAGGGGTGCAATTGACTGAGAAATACGGGAGAATGTCAAAGCACATTGGCTATTAATGGAGCTGCCACTGGCAAACGGCAAAATGTCAGGCGCTAAACAAATGAACGACCAAAAAAAGATTACTGCGAGCAACCAGTGTGTTATGTTGCCATTGTGCCGTTATGTTAATATCGCCATAATCACGCATATCACCAGAATTAGTATGGGTCATAAAAACATGGGATAATTTCAATGGATGTGATCGCTACATGGCAAAAGTCAAGCAACAGAATGTTAATCAAATATGTCCAGAACACATAAAATAAAGTATAAAATCACGGCATGTTCTATTTATTTTATTGTATTTTATTGTATTCTTTATTCCTACACCTGTTGTTTGGTTGTTGTTGTTGTTGTTGTTGTTGTGGTTCATACTACAGTTAAACTGGTTGCTGGTACGAGAGGGGGAGGTAGTTGTGTGCTGCTCATGCTTATGTAATGTGTTTATGACCAATGAAGAAGTTTGTCTTACCAATTTTCAGAACAATATAAAGAATCTGTTTTAACATTTAATCTTAAAGAATATAAATTAAAACAAGTATAAATGTATATGCATCTCCTCCAAGTTTGCTTTATGTTGACATATATATATATAAATATATGCAAAAAAAACATACCTTTTTGCTTGAACAGATGCCTACTTCTGAACGATAGAATATATTTCTTTCTTTCTTTTATATTCTTTCTTTCGTTTTCAAACTGTGTGTGAATTATGCCACGGCACATTTTCCAGAACCGTTTAATAGGTTTCCCAGGCTCGAGGGAAAAGTCAACAGTTTTGTCCCCTAATCCTCTTGACCCAAAGTCAACAGCACAATCAAGCCAGTTGTCAACCTGTTGTTTACAGTCAATCAGTGCTGCCCACCCTTCCGGCACACTCCGAGGGGGTCTGCAAGCACCCCACTGAGAGGTCCTGCTCCAATCACACAACGGAGAGCAACACACACACACACACACGTCACTGATTGGGAAGTGGGTAAAAAAAATTAGGTAGCATGAATGTAGCAAGAATGGTAGCAAAAATGACATGTATGTCTCAACTAAATAGTTGTTGTTGTTGTCTAGTTTTGAGATTGAGCTTGTAAAAAAAACCTCCCATGCCTTCAACGCCTGCCAGTTCTGATCTCTATGTGAAATACACGGCGATAACATGACAACATAACAGGTTATGCTTCTTCTATTAATACACAACAAACCAGATGTGAGTTTAACTGCTGAGTTTTTTCAGCGGCACTGCCAGACTGACACGCCCACCGTATTGTTCATGTCCGTGCGCCCACCCAGGGTGTCATTTTCCTTGCCTAACATTTTCAGATGTCGATATTATTTAATCTATATATTGTGGCGGCGCCTTTGAATAGTATTTTAGTCAACAAGGCACGATATATAAATATAACCAATTGCAAGAAGGTCCTCCTTTTAATAGCTGAGGTTTTCAATGGGGCCCATCTGGCTCACCGAATGACTGAGAAAGAAAATGTGATGGGGGGGGGGGGGGGGCAAGGCGGGGAGAGGGGTGGGGGGGGAGTTGGGGGGGTGGAGGGAAGGAAGGGAGGGAGGTATTCTGAGTCCTAACCCTGATTTCATTGACACAGATGAAAATATACAGTATGTGTGCACTTCAATGTGCTTTCTGGTGCTTTCAGAGCGAATGAAAGGAAGGAAGGGTAATACGGATGCATTTTATCTTCATCGACTTGGCCATCCCATTAATTTATTCCCAGGTTACTCTCACCTGTCACTTGTGCCCGTCACTACCCCTGACTGGCCGCCGCCAGGGAGGGGGAGGAGGGAGTGGATGGGGAGGACGGAGCACAGAAACCCACTCGGGGCTTAACAAAATTATACATGGGAGCAGCTTTGATTGATGTATGTGTTTTATTGCGGCTGGGTCAACAGTTTAATGCTGGAAGAGACGTGAGGGTCCTCCGGATAAGGCTAAGTCGTCGGAGAGCCTCATCCGACCACCACGGAAGGTGGATAAAAAGCCAAGTGGAACAAGAATAAACACAAGGGGGGTAAGGGTCAAGATGACTGGTAGTTTACTGAAGAGCCACACAGTGCTTCATTGAAGGGCTCCAGAGGCCTCCTAAACTGAAGGTTTCACTGCAGTCTATGACTATGACCTCCTAGTGTGTGTGTGTGTGTGTGTATGTGTGTGTGTGTGTGTGTGTGTGTGTGTGTGTGTGTGTGTGTGTGTGTACACATGTACGCGCGGGTGTTGAATTTACTTCATTCTCAACAGATACTTTGTGATCTAGCCCCCCCAATCCCGACCAGTCCAAACCACCACACTAATTGTATGCCACTCGATGGCTGCGACCATAGCTATACTGTATATCTATGCAATGCAATGGCAATACTAAATGGCAGATTGAACTTAGACCAGTCATACTTAGTCATACTTAGCATTGTGTAGCATCTTATCCTAGCGATCATGCTGTTTACCAGCAAGGGGTCAACCTCGCAATCATGAGTGCTTGAATCTTACTGTACCATCAGCGATATGCCCATGATGGTTTCCATCTCCGTCTCCTTCGCACTTATTGTAAGTTGGACAAAGGTTTGGACAAAAGTGTCCAAGCGCCAAATGCCCTAAATGTAAATGTAAATGTATTGTACAGTTAATACTATATATATATATTGTGTGTATATTTGTTTGACTTGTTTTGCTGAAAACGTTTTTTCTTTCATGTATAATTAATAATGTCCTAGCAACTTATGTTTGTGTATTTCGACTTAAAAATAATAATAAATAATAATAATAATAATAATAATAATAATAATAATAAATGAATGTATTCTACAGCGAGTGGCCCCAGAACGAGAGGGCCCCCCTCGGCGTCTGCCCATTTATATGACGTCAATGTTGACGTCATGCGGTCTGACGATTACGGAAGTCGGTCGCTCAGGTCCGGATTCAAAACAGTCGAGTCCGCTTACCTCGTTTAAAACTAACACATTCGAAACCTTACCCGACGCGTCTCATCGTGCCACCGCGTTTACCGTGCGGACGTGACAGCGAACACTTGAGCCCGTCGAGGAGATGGAGGTACGTGTCTGTCTGTGTCTGTCTGTCTGTCTGTCTGTCTGTCTGTCGGTGGATTAGCTTTAGCTCCTCGGATGTCACCAGCTAGTGATGAACGTGTGTGTGTGTGTGTGTTGTGTGTCACACTTATATACTCATCGCGATGTCATTTAGTCGTTCAATGATGTGCTGCTGCCGCCGCCACAGGAGCCCAGTGGCGTTGGGACCGAGGCTGAGGCTGTGGCTGTGGCTGAGGCCTGAGGCTGTGGCTGTGGCTGTGGCTTCGCCGCCAGCAGGTGCACCCAAGTCAAAGGTGCCGTGTGTCTCACGTCTTTAGTCGTTTAAAAGTCAAGTTGCAGTGTGTTGCACGTCGTTGATGTTCGTCTGCCTTGTTTAACACTCCCTGTAGTTGCACACACTGTCCAAGGATGACCTCATCAAGTTTGCCAAGAAGCAAATGGCATGCATGCAGAATATGAAGACCAGGTGTGCGGGTGTGTAGCCATGTATTGAGCTTCTGTGTGAATATATTGCATGTGTTTAAGAATCTTCCAGACAGGTTACATGTATAATCTAACACTCTCTAACACATCTATCATCTTTTTTTTGTTAAGATTTGGAAAAAGAAGTTGAAACAATCAAGCAGTCAAAAGCCAGCAGCAGCAGCAATGCGGTCGACTCCAATTTATTGCAGGTCTCTGCTCAGTTATCTTCGTCTCCCTTCAGTCGACAATAATGACATAATGAGTGGCTATGGGTATACTGTATGTGCAAATGTATGGCCGTACAAACTGGCATGCATGTTTTTCTGTGTAACAGGAGCTGGCGGAGAGAATGGAGGCATTGCTGTTGGAAAAGGCAGAGTCTCAAAAAATGCTGGTGTTGTCTTGCAAAGATCTTGAGAGGACAAAGCAGCAGAGAAAGGTGAGAGGAAACCCAAATATTATTAAGAACTTGGGGGCAAAATGAAACAGATTCAAGTGAAAGCTTTCAGTATGTTGTGTTCACTAATCGGTACTAATGGTACAGTGTAATCTTTGGGGAATCCTTTGGCTGCTTCCTAAGCAATAAGGTTGGAAGGGGCACCCAGCCCTTCACTCCCATTGTCCATTTACCTGTCCAGGTCTTCTCTTCTGGCCACCTACTGGGAGCCATTTACATGTTGGGATCATGACAGAGCCGAGTGAAACTGTGTATCAAAGACTCTGTGTAACTCTGTGTTCAGGGCTCACCCCACTAGGGAGGAGACAAGTATGCATACATTAAATGCATACATCGTATTTTCTACAACTATTGTGCGTTAATTTGCATTTAGAATCGTCATCTTTCCTGGACGCCATTTCTTATGAAGGAACAAGCTATACATACATACATACATACATACATACATACATACATACATACATAAATTAAAAGATCATCTAAATATTCTGATATTATGTTCAGGATGATTTGGACCAACTTCAAGGACAACTTGTCTCTCAGGAAGAAGACCATCAGAGACAAATAGAGACCTTGCAGAGAATTATAAAGGAAGCCAACGAAAGCCATCAGAAGGAAGTGGCACAGCTTCAGGACCTACTGACCAACTACTCCAAAACAAAATGCTCAGACTCGTCCTATCCCGTGGAGGAAGAGGCGCGGCCTTGCCTACAAGTTCAAATAAAGACCCTTGTCACCGAAATGGAGGCCGCCCACATTTCGCAGGAGCATTACCAGAAGGAGCTAGCACTGACCCAGCAGGATTTGGAGAACCTCAGAGAGGAGCTGAGCCAGCAGAGCACACGGCACCAAGAGGAGATGAAGGCTCTGGAGGAGGACTGCGAGGTGGAGCGGGAGCGACTCCTTCTGCTCCACGACGAGCTGACCGAGCAGCTGGCTTTAAAAGGTACGCTGGCACCACATGTACTCGCCACGCTGTGTTCAGGGCCCTGCGTGTCATATATGTTGACCAAGGCTCTCATTTGCATCGATCAGATACTTTCATTTAGGGTTTAACAATTCATCATAATCGAATGCGAATGTGAAAATGTACATTTCTAACACCATTATATATGTCATGCTGTAGTGCTGCAGTGATGCCCTACACTACAAATGTTTTTCTCCAGATTTCAGGATATTTGTTTGGTACATTTACAGGCCCTAAGAAATGTCAAGTCATGATTTCAGTGAGAATGAAAAATGTGATGCAAAAATGAACATTCTCACTAAGAGTGAATCATCTGTTATATCGTTCAATCCTACATTCATTCACATTGTAACATGTTGACATAGCCTCTCAGGTACATCGACCCGATAATCTGTCCATGCTATTTCAGACACCTACCTGCAGGATGTACAAGAGGAAGACGAGGAGGCAGTGCCGGGTTCAGGCATCGCCAGGATGCTTGAACTGTCTGGCTGCACTCAGGGGGAGTCTGAGGTCACGGAGTTGGAGGCAACAGAGGCCTGCAGATTGAAAGTTGTCCTTGAAGATCTGCAAGCCCAGAACACAATGCTGCAAGATGAGCTGACATTGTTGACAAACCTGAAAGGCGAGCTTGAGATGGAGCTGGAGAGGGTCAGGGAGGAATTCCAGGCAGAGAAGGAGGAACTGGAGTTTAAACTCAACGAGCTCCAGATGACTAGAGAGAGTGGTCACTTTGAGCGAGCCATGACCTCGGACGACCTTAACAATCAAGTAATTCCTGATTGTGACATTCAGGAAACTGTGATGGAGCCAGAGACAATGAACACAGCCAATGCGCTTGATGGTCATAGCCTCCCAGATACCTGTGAAGAGCAATTATACGCTAGCCTTGCTAGCCCAAAAGACCAAAGGGTGTTGGATTCAGAAGACTGTAACCAGGAAACACAAGAACTCCAACAATATAACCACAAAATACAAGAACTTGAGGCCAAGCAGGAAGACTTGACTCATGAAAGAAACTCAGCCATTGATGAATTAGTCGAAATGAGGAGCGTTTTGCACGGATGGGAGGATGAGTTGGACCAGAGGACAGCTGATTTTGTTGCCCAGTGTGAGACTGTGAAAGAACAGGGTGCCAAGGCGGTACAGGAGCTCCACTGTCAGATTGAAGAACTCCGCCAGGAAAAGAGCATCCTAGTGCAGTCATCCAGAGAAGCTACAGAAGAGAACAAGAGCCTAAGGAAAAGTCTAACTGAACTGCAGCTGCAGCTAGAAGACGCCCTCATTAAAACCAAGCAGCCAGAAGAATGTGTAGTCACACCAGAGGCCTCTGATTTAGAACAGACAAGGTTACTCTTTGAGCTAAAGGAGTCGGTGGAAGAGCTGACTCAACAGAATGAGGCGATGGTTAAATTTCAGGCAAAGGAAAATGAGGTCCATGAACTTCGAGAACTAGTCGGTAACCTGACCACAAATCGTGATGGTTTGCTGTCCCAAACCATGGTACTCAAGGAGGAGCTAGACATGTTGTTCAGAAAGGGGGCAAAGGAGATCCAAATGATTCAAGATGAGAACGAAGGAAAACAAAAACTTTTGAGTCTGGAGCAAGAGAAGAAGCTCCAGAGACTTGGGAAAGCAAAGGATTCCGAGATTGAACATCTGAAGGAGGAAAAATCCAAGATGGAGGTGAACCTGAAAGAAGAGATCAGGGGAGAATCAAGAGATGTTGTCCTCCCTGGAGCTGACCGTCATGAGTTTTTCTGCAGAAAGGGACAACCTCGAAAGCAAACTTCAGGACGCATCCTCTGCCCTTTCCTGCGCACACGAGGAACGCGACCTCTTGGACCGCAAACTGACTGCAGTCCAGTCGGAGCTGGAGCAGAATGAAGCCAACCTACAAGCCAGGCTGTGTTCCCTGGCTGAGGAGGTGGAACAAAGCCGAGTGACCACCATGGCTCTGAAGGAGAGCCAGACGGAAGCGACCAAATGCACGGCTGAAAGGGAACTCGAGTTACAGAACCGCATTGTAGAGCTCGAGAGGGAGCAAAGCCTGGCGAGGGAGACTGATGACGACGATGGCAATGGAGAAGGAGCATTAAGGGAATCCGCGGTTGATCTCCGGGTTCGTGTTGAAGACCTGGAGAAGGAGAGGGACATGTTGAGGACCAACCTGGTGGAGGTAGTGAGGGACAAGGAGGGACTCCAGATAGATCTTGAGGAGATGAGGTATGCCATGAGGGAAGAGAGCCAGAAACTGTACCCCCAAATTTCAGAAGAAGCCATAGAGGACATGAATACAAAGAGAAGACAACTCGAGGAGCGGCTTGAAGAAAAGAATTGCCTTGTAACTAAGCTGTGCAATGATATTGCTGCCCTGCAGGTGCGTGATTTGATCATTTAAGGATTAACATAAGAGGTTACAATAGGCACATTTTCATAATTGTATTTGATAACTTGATTCATCATTTCAGGAGTGCATTACATTAGAATTCACAGCCTAGCATGAAGAGACTATTGACTGATGTGCTCAATTTCCCATTCACTATGCTAGGAATCTGCTGCCCAAGCAACTTCCTGTGAAGACAATATACCCAGTCACTTTGCAGAGAAAATTGGTATGCACCATATTGACTCATGTAGTATCTTAATCACTGAATCTTTGTTTTTGAGTCCTCAACTGCAGGAGATACTGGTGTGACTCCTACTATTCTCATCAATTTAGTCTGTATCACATTTTGTTTTCTACACACTTTGTTTTTCAAACTCAGACCTCCTGGAAAACGAGGCCAAAGAAAAGAATGAGAAATTGAACAAGATAAAGGCTGTCGCCGTCAAAGGCAGAAAGGAACTGGACGCTAGCAAGAAAGTGGTACGGTCATCATCGTTGCTAGCGGCTGAAACGGATTTGGCGTTGAGTGTTTTGCCTTCTAAAATGCGCAGGGCTCTACCTTTTCTTAATGGCCTTTCTAGGTCAGCGCCCTTAAAGAGGAAGTGGAGTCGCTGAAGGCCGAGCGGGACCGAGTGAGCAGCTCCATGAAGGATGTCATCCACACCGCCGAGAGCTACAAGGTAAGGCTTCCCACCACCGCGATATCCGCTTGCGTGTCAGGTCGTGGAAAATTACCATATACATATAGTTAAAGGTTCTACATGCCTTTATGTTTCTTCTGTACTGCACACCAGTCACACTAGTCAAGGCCATATCCCCAATCTGTGAAAAACACTATATGTAAGACGCCAGATGTCATCCTAACAAAGAAGACTCTGCTGCCGTCTAACTTTTATCTGGTTCTTTTAATTGGGGAGCACAGCACAGGGGCTTCTTGCGTGATTCGTATGGTGTATGACGTTCCTTTCATTTGTATGGTCTTACAGTTGCACAGTCCGCAGTCTCCTGTTATATAACACCCTGCACTTTTCTGCCTTGAATATGGGCACCGGACTCGTGCTCATCCTCCAACAGGTCTTGGTGGCCTGTTGAACTTGTACTTTGATATGTTACAAATAAACTTTTATGTTTTATGGTTTTACATGAGATGTTTGCTCATTGATCGTCCAGATCAACAGTGTCTCTGCACAATGTGCAGCATATGTAGTGCAACAAAACACACTCGGGCTCTAGACTCAAACCTTCTCTGCAGTTTTCTTGCGGAAATGTCAGTAACTATTACTTCTTCCATTCCTATTGCTTGTTAACCCACATCTTTTTTGAATATGAACTTTGGAATATTTATTTTTATGGTAAAGATATTTCCAGATTGTACCCCTTTGCTGAACAGGATTGTGCGTATGTCACAGTTGCAATTTGTGTTGAGTTGTTTTTACCCGGCAACCCTATCATAACAGTAGCGCATGTGTTTGTGTATGAATGGTTTTAGGCCTGCAGAAGTAAATGGGCTATGAGACACATTGTATTAATGTTCCAAGTGCAATTGGAGTCTTAATCAGTGTCCCCGAGACTATGCTGTTGGCCTCCATTTAGGATTAAACCACTGTCTTGTGTCAAATGGCCATTTTGTTCCCAGCCTAAATGGAAAGGCTGTCAGGCCTGCGGTGATGCATCGTGTTTTCCTACACTGTGCTGCTCAGCCAGGCTTCAAATCAATGGCTACATACGTGACTGTCATTTGATGTGTGTGTGTGTGTGTGTGTGTGTGTGTGTGTGTGTGTGTGTGTGTGTAGAACTTGCAGATGGATTACGATGGGCTGACGGAGCAACTGGATAAGGAGCGGGAGAGAGCGCAGGGGGCGGAGGGACGGACCGCGGAGATCACCAAGCAGCTGGATGCTGCCATGTCACAGGTTTTTGAAAACGCTGTAGCGAAATGCCCGGCCAGTGGTTGGCAAAAAATAGCTGTCCTATAAACGAGTATAAACACCACAGAAAACCAAAAACGCAGAGGAGATACAATGTCTTAAATAATATGTCTATATATGTGTGGACAGGGACACACACACACACACACACACACACAGACAGACACACACACACACCTCCTCCATGCCAATCATAAAACCATAATGTGTAAACAGTCCACCACACCCCACTCTTGAGACCAATAATGAGCACTAAGCTCAGTCTCTGTGACAGGCTGATGGCACGCTAACAGACGGTAAATAAATAACTCTTCCTTATACTGCTCATTCGGAGGAGAACGGGGGAAGGGAAGAAGAGTACATAAAATCTGCATCTCCCCCCAGTCCCATTAAATGGTCTATTTGAGGGCATCTGTGTGCCATGCATGGCTCCCTAAAGGTGTCCTCGGCTAAATAACCATAACTGGAAATCAGCCGACGGTAGAGATATATGAACGCACTGCTGAAGAGATATAGCTGTGACAAAAAATGAAACAAAACAGGATCCGTTTGGAGTTCCTGTACAGAGAAGAATGCACAGGTTTGTGTGTGTGTGTCAGTGTGTGTCATTCGATTTGCATAGTAGCACTCGACTTAGCAAACATGCCAAGTTGAAATACTGGCTTCGTCGACAATGATGCTGTTCACTAAAGCTCCCATGCCGAAATCGGCCTCGACATCGCTTGTCATCGTCACGATGGAACATCTGCACTTGTCTCATATAATGTTGAGCTCGTCTGGTCTTGCGCTCATGTTTGTTCAGTGTCCTCAACCTGGCAACACACATGAGCTTCGAGTCTGGGGAGGAGGAGGAGGATGATGAGGAGGGGGTGGAGACAACTCTCTCCAATATTGTGAATTTGGTAGTACTGTAGTACCATTTTAAGCACTCGGTGGCATTGTTACATGTAGCACCTTTAATATCCTTTCTCACACTCCACAAATGAAGAACGCCACCGTGTGCAGTGAGAAGGAGGACCTCCTGGCCACGGTGGTCACGTCCAGGAACATGACGAAGCAACTGGAAGCCCACGTTAAGGAGGCCGCCAAACACAGAGAGGGTCTGGAAGCAGAGCTCCTCACGGAGAGAGTCATGAAGGAACAGAAGATCAAGGTACAAAGAACACCAGTGGAGTTAAAATAGAAGAATCAATGTATCTAATCATCTAAATCTATGTAAATACACTGTTATGTACTATATATACAGTATGTGTGTGTATATGGGTGATTTAAGAACCTTGAGATTTCTATGTATTTTAAAGTGTGCTATATAAATAACATTCATTATTATTATTGTAACGGATTGGTGCAAATTGAAGTCCCCCACCACCAAGGGTGTCAGTTTACAGGTGTGTGTGTGTGTGTGTGTGTGTGTGTGTGTGTGTGTGTGTGTGTGTCTGTGCAAGCCAAGGTTGGTCGTACGTGTGTGTGCTGGTTGTGTGTGTGTCATCAGATTTTATGTG